>CAACVS010000507.1:0-19781 GCA_900660405.1 Pseudo-nitzschia multistriata
TATATATAGTTTTGGGTCCCGGGGACTCACGATTGGATCCCCCGTACTGTTCCTACGGTGCTCGTTGCAAGATGTAGTCCATCTGATTGTCATCGGTGATCGATATTGATAACAGATGATGATCATATAAAATCGTGTTGTCGTCTGATATTTGATCGTGGTTGAACCATCCAAAATTGGGGTCCTTTTGGTGGTTTTGGCGGTTTTGATGCCCATTTGGCGATTTGGCCATCCACCACTATGATCTGGCAATGGGGAACATCAGATGTAGTCCATCTGATTATCATCGGTGATCGATATTGATAACAGATGATGATCATATAAAATCGTGTTGTCGTCTGATATTTGATTGGGGTTGAACCGTCCAAAATTGGGGTACTTTTGATGGTTTTGGCGGTTTTGATGCCCCTTTGGCGATTTGGCCATCCACCACTACGATCTGGCCATGGGGGATCATCAGATGTAGTCCATCTGATTATCATCGGTGATCGATATTGATAACAGATGATGATCATATAAAATCGCGTTGTTGTCTGATATTTGATTGGGGTTGAACCATCCAAAATTGGGGTACTTTTGGTGGTTTTGGCGGTTGTGATGCCCATTTGGCGATTTGGCCATCCACCACTATGATCTGGCCATGGGGAACATCAGATGTAGTCCATCTGATTGTCATCGGTGATCGATATTGATAACAGATGATGATCATATAAAATCGTGTTGTCGTCTGATATTTGCGTTGTTCTGGTCTTTTGTCTTTGTGTCTGATATGATCACGATTTGGGTTGAAAACTATCCACAAATGGGGTTCTTATTGTGATTTGGATATCCACTTTCCGGCATCAACTAATCTTTTTTTTTGAAAATGTGGATCTGGCTTTTTGGTATCAACTCATATCAAATCAAATGAGTCAAATGAGGAATAGAGGGAGGAGTTTTCTAAACGCGTGGGTGATTCTGTTGAAAAGGGATGTCGCGTGCTTAACTTTTTTTTCTGTACCAGTCGTGGTATGGAATAAATTTTTTAGGTTGCGAGTTGAAAATTTTGGGGTACAAACAGGTACAAACCGGTTGAGAAACAGTTAACGGACGAAGCCTCTTGTTCCTGCCCTTTTGTACTAAGGAAAATTCTTTTACCTGTAGGTTCTCCATATTGCTGGATATTGTTCCTTGTAAATCGTGCATCTTTGCATGCATCACATTCATCCACTAGTATTGATGAGATCTCCTCATTCCCATCAAAGTGTTTCCAAAAGGACCAGTCCCAGCAACTGTGCCTTCTTTGTTATCTAGTTTAGGATCAAACAGCTCATCAAAGTCAATTTGACCTAGTGTTGCTTCACTTGCAACCATCTCAACTTTTCTAATAGGATTTGCACCATCATCAACAGTAATACCAGCACCACCATTTGCACGCACCCCGGTACTGAGCTGAATAAATGAAGTCACCACATTCCTTCTTGTTCTGATATCATCTAGAACAACACCAATCAGAGATGGCTCAAAGCATGCCCACAGTAATGCCTTTCCTAGAATGACAGCAGCCTTGTTGCTGAATGCACTTGCAATATTACTAGGAGTAACATTTTCAACAATCCACTGATCTGTTATTCCATATCCCTCTACTGGTTTATGTAGGCAAACTCCATCATAACACAACAAACAACTTGCAACAGAAATATTGGACCAAAGTAATTGCATATGAGTGTAGCAATCTTGCTCCATGCTGTTTCCTTTCCATCTAGCTCTATAATTGACATCATTGTCCTTGGACATTCCGGCATGTCTGCAAAGTGAAACCACATGCATTCTAATAGAGTAAGTGCCCAACCTCCCTGGCTTTTCTTTATTAAACGCACCATTTTACCAAACATGTCTACTAGTTAAGAATCCAGAATACTGGGATTTTCCACAGGCAATTTCCTTCTTCATAAATTTCATGTGTGATCTTGAACTTATAGTTCCTTCAGTAAATAACCATTTGCTAACTGCTCCATTCCCATCCTGGCACCACTTCTCAAAAAAAATAATATTAATTCAAGCACTGCACATTCTTTTGGATTCATAGATCCCATCAAAATCTGATCTGGACAATCTCTGTCTTCCCTCTCATTCTTAGACCACTTCATCTTCAATGTCAAAAATTAAGGGAACGTTGAGCATTCCTTCAAAGATTCCTTTGTTATATGATCCGCCCATATCATCGTTACGAGCCATGAAGTGCATTTCCGCTACTACCATCATTGCTATCAATCTTCTCCTATTTATCACAGAACCATGATGTTGCTCCAAAAGATCAAGTGCTTGCAAAAACTTGCCCTTTCCGTGCCCTCTCCTTTTCTTTAGTTTAATTGCAGCAATTAAATTATTCACTTTAGTAGAAGATTGAGTTCAATTTCCATGGCCCACACCTTGGAGAACAGTCCATTTAATACTCTTGTTTGGAAGAAAATATGAAATAGCTTTCTTTGTGTACTCTATAAAATTAGACCTAGCATGAACAGAATTGTCATCAGGAACTGGATCCTCTTTTTTATAAGCCTGTTATGCAAGGAATATAAACATGATCAGGGATGATGTTTGAAAGCTCATCCTCACTGTGGAGGGGACATCACTTCTTCCATTTTTTCATGTACAAAATCCACAAAGTTAAGGAAGCCTGATTCATGTCCTCCACGTCCTCTGCTGCTGCATCCTCTTGCTGCTAGCTGTAGCACCAGCTCCTCAGCTTCTTGCTGCTCACAATCAGCGTCTTCCAAGGCTTCACATGCAACCCTAAATAAGTTTAGGGGGGGAGTACTAGTAGCTGTTGTTGACCCGTGCTGGTGCTGCCTCCTCTTCCTCCATGAACCTCTCTCATCTTTGTCTCTAACTCCTTCCCTGTAGTTGGATCCATGTGTAGCTTTTCTACTTTCTCACATAATTCATTGAACAAGTCCTTTCCTTCCTCTATCAAACCATCCCTATTGCCACTCTCAGCATTGAAATTCCTTTTCTTCCTACACCAGATCTCAGGATATATCTTCCTCTGCTTCTGGTTCTCCCAAACATGGTGTTCATTGAAGATCAATATTAAAGCAAATGCCTCATCAGTGAATAAGAAGATCTTGCTGAGAAAATCTTCCTCTTTCCTTTGCTTGAAGTTACTTTTTGATGGATTGATGGCAGACAAGTCAAGATTCTGGTCACAAAATAATATAATTCTTTAACCTCTGTATCCTTGGCATCCTTATATTTCCTGGTGTACTAGTAAGGATTTATGCTCCCCCAGCCACTGCAATCTGGTGGGTTTTCAACCACCAATACCTGGGAAGGAGGCTGGTAGTACTCTGTTCTTATCGTAATCAGCTGTGTCCAGGTAACAAATCATAGGAAATAACAACTTACTTGCATTAGTGGGGGAAATAATAGTACAAGAAGGAAACCAAAAAGCAACTTACCAAGACAGTTTTTGTGAATCATGTCAAAATGTGCCAAGTGGTACCGTGACCACCTTCTTAAACAATTCACAGAAAGCTGCTGGGGTGATATCTTTTGGAACATTGACMCTCTCCATATCCACTGACTTCTTCATGATGTGAGCAGGAATTCTGTTATTGACAAGAAACTTCACCTTGTTGTACCAGTATTTTTTACAAAACTGATCAGTTGCCCTTCCACCACGTCATGCATATTATTCAAAACTTTAGTGTCTCTTTTTGAAAGGATGGCAGGCTTCTTGTTGCTACTAAGATAACTTACTTTTTCTGTTTCTTTTTTGAAGTAGGTCAACTCATCTAGTACTGGTGGCTTCTGTTGTTTTTGTCATCCACTGTGCTGCTCCTGTTTTACAAGCTGCTCCTTCATTATTTGCTGCATCATCTGAGCATCATCGACAACCATTGTTTTTCTTACTACTAGCAGTGGTACTAGTACTACTAGTAGTACTAGTACTAGTAGCAGCAGTAGCAGCAGCAGTGTTGTTAGTAGTTTTACTACTAGTGGTACTAGTACTAACTGTACTAATTGTACTCGAATACTACTACTAATATGAGTACTACTAGACAAGAGGACAATGTCAACAACAACAAGTGCAATCCAAAGAATACTGATTGGTGAAAGAGGTGACACTTGTTACCTCTTCTTAATCCATCAAATACTAAGATGATAGTGATTGAAACCATGTAAAAAACCTGACAGAGAGGAACAAGAAAGCAATCAAACTCCATTGCGGAGCCCACCAGAACACCTCAGCACCAGCCACCACTACTAGTGCAAAAACCAATGGCGGGCTGATTAAATAATTTGAAATGCTGCTGGTGCTGGGCAGCATGATTGCAAGTATCTGATCTTGACCCATGCTACTAGTACTATGATGGCAAGTCCAAGTCTGGATCTACTAACAAGACCAGCACATTGTTTGTTGAGCGGTGCAAGTTGAATAAAAATTCTAGTTGGTATAGTAATATAGTAATAGTATGAAGAATAGTATTGGTAATATCAGTACTACTAATAGAAGTACTGGTTGTACTTCTCAATTGTCATTCTTGTTAGTATGAGTACTAAATAAAGATTATATTGAATTTCTTGTTGAGGTCTTGTTGCTGTTGTTCTTATTTTTTGCACAACAGAAGAAGGGTTCCGGCACTAGTACTACTACTAGTAGTAGTACTATGTTGCGTTGCATGCATAACATACAATACAACAGCATGACGAGGATGAGCCACAGCTTCTTTTCTTATAGTATATTTGAAGTACTAGCAGTACTACTAGTAGTACTGAAAACCACCTAATTGCTCATGATGTTTATTATTGGTGATGATTCAGAACCAGCAGCAGTACTACTAGTAGGCTGATTTTTTGCATTTTTCTGCTGCACCTTTTAGAAAATATTCTCCAAGAGCTGAACATTCCTCTAGTACTACTAATACAGTCGTCTACTAATACAGTCACTTTAATAGCAGTGGGGGCAGTACTAGTAGTGAAGAAGAGAGAAAGAAAATTTCAAAATTCTTTGTGCTAGAGATACTTCTCTGTGTTTGAGTAGTACTGGTAGTATTATAGTACAAATATCCTTCATGTAGAGCAATTTTTCTTTATCAACATAATTTTGCCTGTTTTTATCAATTCTTTTATTTACCACCAATATCTGCACGTAGTATTATGGCATAGTGAAACAAGAATGGAAAGTAATAATATTAAGGGGACTGGTGTTTTTGTGGTCATTGGTGGTGGAGTTGGTGGTATGACGAATTTCATTTGTTTTTAGTTGCCATTCTTGTTGTTGTTCAAGAGGCTCAACCATTGTTGTTATTTTATCCAGTTTAGAGGAATCTCTTTCACTACTTAACTTTCTCCAACATCATACTGAAAACAAATGTTGTCACCCACATAATTTTGAAAACATTTTTGAAATACTTTTGCTGCTACTAGTACTACAGGACTTTTCCGCTACTTCTTCGTAGTAATTATTCATCCCATTCAGTATTACAGAAACACTATCAGCAGAAGAAAACATAGTAACAAACATAAATATACTGATTCATAAAATATTCATCACACCTGACAATGATTGAAGTTATTTCGATTTTCTTTACATACAGCAATATTGCAGCAAGAACATCTGCAACCATTGGCTGCTTGAAATCTAGATAGTACTAGTACTAATCCTGTTGGTGACACCCCCTCCTTCAATTCTGGCATTTACCACCACCAGATGGGCAGGATATAATGTTTGCCTTGCTTCTTCCTAACTCATACTTTCTGGTAGTACACCATCTCTCTGCATCATGTGGTGGCCATGAGCAAGCTACTGCTAGTACTTTTTCAGTATGTACAGTAATATAAGGGTGAGGTTCCACTTTGTTTGTGGCTCAGAAACTTTACCAAATAGGCTTTTCAATTCATTTCAATGCCTTTGGTCATCAATGGAATTGCAAGAGCAGGAGCTTGAAACCTCTTTCTCTTATTTTGTTTTGATTTGTAGTACACCTTTCATTCCTTCTTGATTAACTCCTTGTCACATGCAAGGGTAATGGTGGCAATTATGTAGCATTTATGCACTACTAGGAGCAGTATGGTCTCAAATAACTAGAAGGAAATATCAAGATACTCCCACCTATTTATGCGAATTGATTGAAAAATCTCCTGGACAAATCAAAAATTCATCAACAGATAGTACTAGTAGGTCAGCATGAGGAGTATGCCAGTCACTACTACAAAGATGAAGAATATTAGTGATTTTCTAGATCATAGCCCTGATACTATTGTAGAGGGGTTCCTCATCAGTGTGATTGGCTTGGATTCTATTGTCATCAAAATGGATGTGGCATATTGTCTTGCTCAGGATTTTGTTCCTGACAAAGGGAATGCACAACAAGAAACCATCAATATTCATCAAGGAAGACCAGCCCCAAGAAATACTAGGGGTGAGGGAGAAAACCATCCCTTTTGATTGTAATCACCTAACTTAAAAATCATGTTTGTAAGCATTAGCATCACCTACTCATCCACGTCCTGTTCCAACTGAATATGTTAATATAGTACTAACCAGCAGCAGATGCTCTCACCAATTGTGAAAACTGATTGCTTTTTGTCCTTCTAAATTGAAGAGTCAGAACAGGAAAATATGGCTTTGGGGGTGGTCTGGGCTTCTTCATGGTCTTCAAAAATATTGTGCAAGAAGATTGCTTTTAGGATGGACTCTTGAGGGTTGAATTCTGGTGACAATGAGATTCCAATTTATCTGGGTAAAGATAAGATGACTTGTTATTAGCGATGCCATGCATGATCAATGAGTTCTTTCTTCATGTTCTCAAATGAGGAAACAGCATCAGAGCTGGGTGTCATAGTAAGTATGACTTGCATGCACTGCAGTCTACTACTACTACTTGCTACACAGGTTCAGACAGGATTATTCTGTATCCAGCAAAAAAAGGAGGGGGATTTGTTCATGGCAAAGATGGGAGAAAGTTACTTGTGAGTTGAAGTAGTAGTGAGTGTGTAGAGTTCATACTACTACTAATGCTTAAAACTGCAACAATGGTAGCACCTGGTACCAAGTACTAGCTACCAATTACTTCTTGTTTGAACAAAAATCATGCCCAATAGTAACAAGAAGCATGGAAGTTCCCTGCACTGAAGAGAATCACAGGAACGTCATAAAATTTTTAATCTTTTTTTGCTTCAAGGAGTACTAGTTTGTACAAATATTTTAAATCAAAATGAGTACTACTGGTGAAACCCTTGTTGTTTGAAGAACAAAAATACTCTACTAGTAGTAGTACACTACTACAACTACTAGTCCTACTACTGGTAGTAAAAGCCATTTTCAATGGCTATTCCAGCCACACAAATAGAAATAATGCAAAACAACTATTTAAATGTTTCTTATTACTTCTCGCATGGTGTTCCAGTAGTACTAGTAGTACTAGTACTAGTACTAGTACTAGTTTTGTTTTTGCATGTTCTTCTACTAGTAGTAGTAGTACCATCACCACACAGTCATTGGTTAAAATCAAACTATAAATAATCATGTAGAGATGGGGACATTATGGGCCAGAAAAAGAAATGTATTGTGTAGATTATCATATCTTCATTTTTTGTTTCTAATACTACTAGTAGTACTAGTACTAGTCAATATTCCCACCATTGCTAGTAGTAATACCAGAGCTCTTCCAGTATCACAGCAAGAAATATTGGCCATGTGTCTGGCATCAAACATTTCTTTGAGAGGGCATGAAAATGTCACTAGTGCAGAAGAAAAAATTCTTTGGATACATTCTTTACCATTGATTCATTCATATATTTGCTATGACGCCACATTGTAGTATGACTATTACTATTCTTAGTAGTAGTAGTAGTCTGCATCAGTAATGGTCAAGGTTGAGCCACCTTGATTTTTGGGTTATTTCTTTCTTCCAGGGCCAAAAATGAGACATGCATAATACCCNTAGTAGTCTGCATCAGTAATGGTCAAGGTTGAGCCACCTTGATTTTTGGGTTATTTCTTTCTTCCAGGGCCAAAAATGAGACATGCATAATACCCTTAATATTATGCAAAACAAGGAAAAGAATACTAGTCCAAATTATTTCTGCAGCTCTCAAGAAGTCTCATTGTTTCCTGTCAACAGCTGCAGAGGAGGAGGACTTTTTGATACGATATTATATTTTTGGCTTTCCAGTTCCAAATAGTAGTGATTGACCCATCTGAAACATGGTGGAGGAGATAGTGAATGGCAAGGTTGAATTGCTTGATCAATGATAAGCAGGAACCATGTTGGGGTGAAGTCCCCCATGGGAATATTCTGATTTTGACTTGTCTGATTCTGACCCTGATGCTCACTTGTAACTCCAAGATCAAGCTGATGTAAATTATGCAAACAAACCAAAACACAGCAGTAGTTTCTCAGAGAGAGCAATATCAATACCCTTCAATCTAATCCAGAAAATGGACACTGCTAGTATGAAAACATATTACAAAACAGAGCATGCGACAAAAATAGCAGCATCTTACCATGACTTCTTGGAGTGGAATCCAAAAAGCAATCCTTTTGTTTGGTTCAGAACACCGAAAAAAACGGAAGCAAAGTTTTCCCTCAAGATGTGAACAGCACTCGTCCTAGGTAGTAACGGCATTTTGCAGGTCCGCAGAACTGTACTAGATGCAACAAGAAGACGGTTTCTACCAAATCAATCGCAGCTAGCACACTGCTACAACAGACTTCCAACACGAGACCAAAAAATTCTTCCTCAAGAGCTGACAGTAGTAGATGGTTTAATAGTTCCTTACTCGATTAATGTTACAAACTCACAGTGTCCACAAACGAGCGGCAATACATGCATATCGRCCTCACAAAAATTTTCTCGCAGTGGATGCAAGTTGGACTCGTCCAAAAATCCTCCCASTAAATGCGTCAGTGCAAACGGATGGTTGGACGGCGTGTGATGGCGGTCGCTTTTTTGCTCGCTCGTTTACCAAAAGGTCCCACCCAGTCGCTGCTGCTGGTCCAGARCATTGAACGGCGAATCGAGATCGCTTTCTTCTGCCCCTCCACCCGGTGGTGGAATGGGGTTGCGAAAGTAAGGGTGCTTGAGGATTTTCGACACCGAGATGCGCTGCCTCGGATCGACCTGTAGGCAGGACCGCACCAGGTCCGCGAGATCGGGAAGATCCCCCCGGGCTGCCCCACCCTCTGGAAACAGCTGGGGCGGAACAAAGCTGGGATCCCCMAGGATGTGCATGATTTCTTCGGGCGTGTTCCCGCGRAAATAGGGCCTGCCGGTGGCCAGTTCGTACGCCAGCATCCCAAAGGACCACACGTCGTACGAGTAGTCAAGGACGAAATCGTAGGGGTTTCCCTGYAGGTGATACACGGCRAATTCCGGCGGACTGGCCTCCGGTGTGTAGTCCAAGGGGTTGCCCCGGATCGGTATGCAGGATTCCAAATCGATTCCCTTGATGGTAGCAATAGCCGGTGGCTCCAGCTGGTCCTGGGGTTCCATGAAGATGAGGTTTTCCGCTTTGAGATCCGTATAGACTACCTTCGCCTTGCTATGCAGCGTCTGCAATCCCTTGGCGGCCACCTTCAGTGCAGCTTGGACCACTGCAGGATCAATGGTGGTGGGCACCGGATATTCTGCATCGTCCATTATCTGGAGACGGTATTCAAAATCTCTGAGGTCTTCGTACCCTTTTTCCATGACGAGTGCCGAATGCTGGGCGTACTTCAGCGACCCTTGGCACACGGGGAAAAAATCGTAGCAGAGAACAAATGGATCCTCTGGGGAAGAAGAAGGTAGCAGCGATGGCGATGAATCGCTGCTGCTGCTGTCGTCACCACCGAAGATACCCCCAAACAAGCCCCCCCGCTTGCCGTCCCTTCTTTGTTCGATGGAGTCCTGGATCTTTTGGTAGTTTTTGTATTCCCGAAGGAGCTTTTCCTTGTGCGTCGAAAGCTTGATCACCACGGGCGTAGAAACATCGCAGAKGCTCATTTGCTCGTTGCACTTGTAGCCCATGATAATTTCCGAGCGCCCCGATGGCTTGCGCTTCGGAGATCCCGCCAGTAGGTACTTGGTACCAARTCCGTTGGAAATAGATTGTCCCGTGAGGGGGAATTCCAGATCGGGGTAGCGTTCGTTCGAGGGGTGCAGCGGCGGTGTTTGTTGTTGCTGCTGCTGGGCTTGCTGCTGCGGTGTCGGTGGTGTTTGCTGCTGCTGGAATTGCAGCGGAGGCGATCCGACAGCCGGTCGCCGCACCGCGGGCGGTTGAAGGTTGGCGATTTCGGCTGCTGGGGCGACGCGCTTCTTCACCCCCAGCTGGTACTTGGATCCCGTTTGGGTCGTCACGACAWTGGCGGGTTTGCCCTCCATAAATTCGAAGTTTGGATCGTGGGCCTTCTGAAAGGATTGCTTGTCCAGTCCCGACGTTACAATTGTGGTACCGTCGGGGATTGAGGGGTGGCATGTAACCGTAGCCCTGATTTCTCCGGTGTTGGGATTTAGGGCCCAGTTCTCCAGGAGGGGGTACTGCCGTTCATTCGAGGTCAGCGGGGGTTTCTTGGCCAMCCACGGAGGAGATGTCGCTTGGGATGAGGACTTGGGTGGGAGTTTGGTAGAACTCTGCTGCTGAAGATTCAGCTGTCGTTCTAGATCCGACAGCTTCCGCCTGGTTTCGGTCAGGGCCTGGTTYTTGGYGTTAAGGGAGGACCGTTTGTCTTCGAGACGCGCCTTTTGCTCGGCGATCACCTTCTCGGCGTAGGCCAATCGGATCGCGAGTGTATTGGAGCGTTCCTTTTCCTTCTGGAGGGAGGATTCCAGCGACGAAATCGTCATGTCCTCCCGGTCCCGGTTTGTAAAGTCGTCTGCCTCTCCGTACAGAATATCGTCMACGCGGCGGGTCCGTCGAGGGCTCGGCTCTGGAAAGGAAGGTCCGCCGGAATCTTCATTGTTGCTGTGTTGTGGACTGGTGTTGTCTTCCACTGTGGCGAACAGGGAAGACGTAGTCTCGGTCTTCCATTTCGTTGTTSTTGGAGTTGAAGCTGTGTCGTAACTCCTCGCATTGGTGTGATAGTTGGTTCGGCTCGGTCGTATTCGGCCACCCGCATGGATGTTCTGCTGCTGTATTCGGTGTCGACTGGTTAATCGATCGTTGTTCGTCTTTTGGTTTTGGAAAGGGATCAAGGCGTGAACGCAAAGGATCGGAGACATGGATCCCTGAGAATTGTTTCCCGAACCGTTGCCCTTGCTCCATGCCATCAATACCGCTATGCATCCGAGTAGCAGAACACCGGGAACCGAAGTGCAGCTYTTGTTATTCTTAGCGGCCCGCTTTCGATGAGAGAAGTCGTCCACGTGGTCGAAGTTGTCGTTGTGGGTCTTCATCGTAGGCAACCCGGCTACACCCCTAGCTATTCTACTGGCGATTGCTTGTTTGGATCTAGCAAATGGCAACAGAGATTATGGTATGTCACAGGTGTRGAGGGAACCGATGAACACTTGGTCGTTAGATGAAATGCCTCAATCCACCRATGTATTCGAAGGTGGCAATGGAGAACCTGAACCTTTCCGCATTGACCTGGTACCTTACTTGATACGGCATAGACAGACAGTGTGACAGACGGTAGTAATTACTGTAATGAGGAATGAATCTCMAACGACAAGAGGAACGAAAAGTAGAACTTGGTTTTTGATTTTTTGTAACAGTCAACGATATTTACTGTATTTTTTTCGGTAGTTTGAAGTATGTCACGCTTCATCGAACGAAGGCCAGGGTCAGCAGAGTACGACGTACAGTACAGACTCAAACTTGTCTCGTGTAGCGTAGAGGCAGTCAGAAACGCGATAGTGTCAGCCACCTTGTGCCGTATCGTACTGCACGGTTCAGTTTAGTATCATACGTAGTTACCGGTACTTCATTTATCGAGGCTGACAGGCGCAGTTGCCGTTCTTCTAGCCTGATGGGTTCGCCATCGAGTCGAAACCCGATCCTTCGAATACCAGGTGCAGTACTGTAGCTCTTTGATGTCATTCTTCTTCTTCGGATTCTTTCTGAACTTTCATTTCGCATAGTTCGACACGTGTAGGCATTCATCAACATATATACTAGTAGTATGTAATAGTAATCCTATCCGTATGGACTAAGAGTATGATGTAATATCCAAAATTGTTTCTTGTTCCGAAAATAAAATATTATTGTACCATAGTTTCTTTCGTAAAAAGAAGAAAATATTTTCCCTGACCCTCCAACTGTCGAAATGCATTCCGTTATGAGTGGTTAAAATACGGGTTGGAATGACTTTTCGAATAGGATTTACAGGTACCTGTAATTGTATTTCGAGTATTTGACTGTTTTCAAGCTCGCACAGTGCGAGTTCGCTACTCCGAAGGTACCGTACAGTACGGTAMATTGCTCGTACGTCGCACCCTATTTAACTAGTATTTAACTGTTAACGTAATCCGACCGTTATACTGTCGCCGGACGTGGAAAATAATTCAGTTACTTAGGACGAATATACGCAMCAGCTACGGTGATGTGTTCGCAACGAACTTCGCAACGCACAGTCTACAAAACTTTGAGTAGTACGAATTCTTCTTGCCAATTCCGCCAATTACCGATTTCATGGCACTTCATCATYTTGGCAAATCAAGAACAATTATCCAATTAACCTTACAAGAACACGAATACGACTACAAACGAAACGAACAAGCACCCATCGGCCGACCGACCGAGGAGGGAGGAAAATCAAACCAAACTGTACCTCATTAGCAATCRAATCATGGAAGATCAAGCAGCATTGAAATTGGAGGAGCCCGAACTATTACCGACGGTTGAAATTTCGATCGGTGGGAACGTTCTGGTTGTTAATGTTGCTGCGTCCGATAATACTTCTGCTCCAACAACAAACATGTCAGCGTCGACAACCGCAGCAACAGCGAACGACGCAGAGAAAGAGAACCCCGATCCGTTTCAATTTATGTTGCCTCCTCCTCCCCCGAAAGCGAACAAGAAAAAGGTCCACGGTGACGCAATCGACAACGACAACGACAACGACAACGACAACAACGATAGCGACGGGGACTGTTCGACTATTCCATCTCTCGACGATTCCAGCGCATCGACGACATTAGACGAGGACTCGACCGACCTCGAACTTTCCCCCTGGAGAAACGAGATGGAACAAGACTACTCTACCTACAGCTACAATACCTATAGCTTCGAGACGTTCGATCAGGATGTGCTGGCTCTCTCGGACAAGATCATTATCGACGACCACTATTCGTGGTTCGACAMGCTTCTGGGCTGTATTATATGCCGGAATGATTGGTGGAACGATCCAACGCTGTCGTGGATACCCTTCCAGAACAGCTCGGTCTGCAGCTGTACCCAAGGCGGCACTACCGTCAGCAGCCGGAGCCGGGCAATGAGCTGGGACCAGGCCACCAACAATGGCACGGATGGACCAAACGACAAGCCCGTTGAAACCATCAGTCAGCAAGAYGAAGAGCCCCTGCCGATGGTGCGGATCGTCCTTTCGCAGTTACCAAACCGGGAAGAGGGGTCGGACAAAACCAMAAAGAACTCTTCGACTTCGCAAGACGAACCCGAGAAGGAAAAGCCAGCCCCTTCTATCGCGCGGTTTATTGCAACGCAAGACGAACCCGAGAAGGAAAAGCCAGCCCCCGYCAGCGCAAAGATCTCTCTGAAGCACAACCAACAAAAGCCGAATCCCGAACTCGGCGAGAGGCTCGCCCGCCTGGAAACCTTTATGAGATCGTCCACCTTCGGACGCCGGGAGAAGCCCGACGGAGAATCCGATAAGGACCTTACCAGAACCGATGGCGCCGACACCTCCTCGACGTCGAAGATCGATGGAAGTGGCGACAACCCCGAAGGCGTTCCCGGATACATTTCGCGCACGTTATCCGACGACAAGAGCAAGGAATATGGGCTTCGGAGGTTGTTGACCAACCGGAAAAACAGCAAGGACCAATCAAAGCTGCAATTGCTCTACGTCGTTGAAGAAATCGTGGCACCGAAAAAGGTACAGTCGGAGGCTAATTCAGCCCCCAMAAAGCTGCTACCGAACAAATGGGAGAGGAAGAGCTCGAAGCGGTGGAACGGAAGGGCTCCCAAGCTCCTCCGTGTTGAGGAGAGCGTACTAGTTGGATCAAAAGACGATCAAATGCCGAACCGGATCACAACTTAAAATTCAACGATGGTAGTACAGCAGCACCGAAGCCGACGAATGCAATTGGGTGCAACATCATCGGCGGAGGAAGGATCAAGTTAATCCACAAATCCAAAAATCCACACAGGGACACAAAGTAATGCATGCGCCTGCAAGCGAAGGCAATACCAGAGCTGGGACACACGGAGGAARAGCAAAGGATCGAGCGGCCGACGGAACAAACGTACAAGGAACGYAGCCCGCCAATGGAACCATTTGGCTGGTCGATGTTCGAGTTGTTGGGCCGAGACGATTGCTCGCAACATCACCGAGCGGTTCAAAAAATACCCGAGAGATTGTATGGTGTTCGTTTGTTCGTTTCTTCTTTCGTGTTGTGCGAATCATACAACAAAACAGCACAGGACAYCGACACACTCAGTCTCCTTGCAACAAAACGCATCGAATCCAATTCATCCCTCAGATATCGTATTCAGGCGAGTCCCGTCAAAAGTCATGGTACAACATTGTAGTTTCAATCTTCAACTTTGTGGCATCGTTCCCAATACATGAACGAAAGAAAGATTAGTTGTGTTTTATGCGTGGATTACGCAATGACATACGAATGCTGATATTATAATAGTAGTGATATTATGTGCGTGAACTTCGACGGATTCATAGTAGAGAAGATATTCATACGACAAAACTTTCAGGTATGCTTTCCTTTTACGTTGTAACAAACAACAGAAGAATTCTCTGGAAGTGCGGGCACAACAATGGCGTCCACCATGGACGGATCTCGACGGTGTACGCAAGCGTTTCGGTGCCGTTCACCCGCGAACCCCGCACGGTCTTTCCCCCCCCCACCGGTCTCGTCCGTTGCCCAGCGAACCACCGTCCCAGCCATTGCTGCTGCTCGTGGACCGAGTCCCACTCCCCTCCACAACACTCGATGCACGGCATTCGGAGCCGTGTCCCAGCCGTTTGATGCAATCCCGTGCCTCCAATGGATTTGTCTGCTGCAGTGCGCAAGGCACAACGCAACACGCTCCGAAACAAAGCATGCACTCCGGTACAAGGCTTCCAAATGTGTGTGTGTGTGTGTGGCCTATCGTCTGCCTTCACCGACAGGTCAAACACGCATGTTGAAGACTCGTAAACTCCTGGACGAGATCCGCATTCCCACAAAGGCTTCGAAATGTCGTCTCTCCCCAAAGACAGGTTGCACAGTTGGCTTCACAGTTTGTGTTGTACACTCCGAAACGAACCCTGTACTCCGGGRCAAGTGTTCAAGACCTGTGTCCGRCCGGYCGTCTGCTCCATCGCCGACGGCCACTCGTGATGTTCAAGAAYATCCATGCGCACTACGAACGTGTGCTTGGTAACAATCACCAGAATAACAACAAGAAGCTTTCGGCGTGCAATGTGATCTGCGAAATTAGTGAACCCTAATCCACAAATCGGAAGGCATCTTCAACAGGGTCACCAGTCACAAGTCATCACAAAAGAATCTTCTCGATGTACCGCACAGAGGTTCCCCTATCGTCAAGGAAGCTACCTTACGACCATCATAGTGCCGGACAACATACGAGAACCCCCACGTTACCGTGGTTATCAGATGCATACCGGTACSTGAATCCTTGCGATGAAAATAAATGTACGTAAGGTACTTGTATTCCATGTATTTCATCGTAACAAAAGTCCGGTATTTCAGAGACATAATGGTATTTTTTAGGAGCAGCTGTCGAGTGTCAAGAGGGCCATACATATGGTATGGTACGGCATACAGATCAATCATACCATACGGTATGTAGGTTCAAAATCTTGAAGTCACGAACGGCGAGAAAAGATGTCAAGAAGTAACGACAAACTCCGAACTCAAATCCTTAAAAACTATTTAAGGGAATTACGAAACGTACGATTACCGTTGTGTTTCTGTAAAGGTTTCCGTTGTGTTTTTCTTCTACCGCTCTTAAAAATTCTACTAGTCCCGTAACGAAGCCATCGGATTGCCAACACGGAAATTGTGGGTATTTCGGTGGTATATCTATGCCCCCGACAAGGTTTGAAAGCCCGAATTCCTCGGTTCGAACCCTCGTTCGAGCGGTTCGACGGAGACGTTCTCAAGATTCGCCTATGTAATCCTGATTACGTCCCGGTTGCGCGTAGTTTGGTTTCGGTCTGCGCGAATAGGATCGAGGGACGAATCCCGTCCATCCGGCTCCTTGGCGGGAACGAAACGAACCGGAAGATATGATGTTACCGCAAAACGACCCCGATGGTTTTTGATTTATACCGTACCGTACTTCGAGAAAAGAATGGATGAATCTGTTCCGCGTACTTCGATCTTCGCATCGTGTAGCCAAATACAATCGATTTTTGATCGAGCAGCTGGTCCAAAGGTTACGAGGATCCGTCTGCTTCGAAGCACATAAGGGTTACCACACCGCAGCGCGTGTCAAAAGTTCCCTCTAAACTATCGTTCCACCAAAAGCACACTGCCGCAGTGAAAGAACACTACAGCACCATCCTATCTGATGCTCCAGAGCAGGAGCTGCTGGTCTCGTCTTATCTCATCTCGTGTACCTACCCAACCCTACTCTACTCTACCCTACCCTACCGCACTGCACCGCACAAAGAGTCGCGTAGTCGTTTTGCAACATAAGCAGACCGGGCTGCTCGAATCCATTCCGCACGGCAAACAAACGCAGAATCAGCATCAGCTACAACAACAGCAGCAGCACCACCAACAGCAAAAACAACAACCACAAGAATCACCACCAACACCGCATCAGTGGGATTTGGTTCGTGAGCTTGTTGTCCACCAGACCCCAAAACAGACACTCCAGAACGCCACGGCACAGAACAGAACACCGGACGGAAGACACGATGGAGGACTTTCGGCCACCACCACCCGTTGGTGGTCCGCGTTGGGACCTCGCGCGGCCCTACGAGCTGCCGTCGGGTCGCCTGCCCCGGTTGCAACAGCACTCTAGTGGCCGAGACGACACGGCCCCAAATCGGTTGCCACAACAGCAGCAGCAGCAAGACGAAGAAGAACAACCGCACCTCGTTCCTCCTCCACTGGACACACAGGGAGTGCCGGCATCGCCCTCCAGAGCGTCTTCCACAACGCCGCGAGTGATGACCCGCTCCAGAACACCGACATTGCCAGTGCAATTGAAATTGAAAATCCCACCAACGCCAGAGCCCAAGCGAACAGCGGCCACACCAACCACGCCCAAACGACAATGGATTCGTTCCCCGGCCCGGCTGCCGAAACTCAACGCCCGCCTCGGCTTACGCAGCCGGTTTCGCGGCTCGAACCACACACCGGATGGCTCCGATGCATGCTCTTCCTCGTCGTCGTCGTCCTCCTCCTCCTCTCGTGTTCGGAACCACCAACCTTCCGGCGCGGGGCCGATGCCATTCGACCGACACGAATCGCACAAGGGCCCG
The DNA here is from genome assembly GCA_900660405.1 of Pseudo-nitzschia multistriata. Lineage (NCBI taxonomy): Eukaryota > Bacillariophyta > Bacillariophyceae > Bacillariales > Bacillariaceae > Pseudo-nitzschia > Pseudo-nitzschia multistriata. The sequence continues at coordinate 17,607 of CAACVS010000507.1, forward strand.
CAGCACGAAAGAGATCAAAAACCCAACGAAACAGACAACAAGCATCACCACCACCACCACCACAACGACCACCACAGCGAGGGAGGACTCTTTCGAGACGGGATGGACATTGTCGCCTACCAGGAGCGGCCGGTGGTCAAGAGCGCCAGGAACAAGCACCGGTTCAAGCACAAGCGCCACCTCCTGAGGCCGGCCAAACGGTGCGATCACCAATCACCCGACGAGGCCACCGAGGAGATCGTCGTGGGTGCCATCGAGACCGTCGCCACCAAGATCGGCCGGTCCCCCGTCCTGGTGTCCTTTGTCGGTCCGGACCAAGGGGAGGGACCCCCGCCGTCCTCTTCGGATTCCCCCCGCTCCATCCGGGACCGCATCCCCACCGGGAGGTTTGTTTCCGAGGATCGAGCGGGCCTCTGCGCCGGGACCGGTGACGGGGGCTACGGCTGCGATTGCGATTCCTACCCCGACAGCGGGGTTGTTTGCTATCCGTACGAGGACCAGGACCAGGACCACTGCGGGGAAGAGGGGCAGGGCGGAGACCAAACCATCGACGACGGGGTCGTCATCTTTCGGGAGGCGGCACCGGGGACTAACAAACGACCGGTGATCTATAGGGAGGGAACGGGCAGAAACGGCAAAGACAGCAACGACAGCAACAGCTATARTTTCAGGGCGGTCCACAACAGAGGGGACGGCGTGTTTTGCTCGATCGAGAACACGCTGCTCACCATTTGTTCGACCATCAATCGGGTGTGAMCAAAATATYGCCCGCTTAGTTCACACGAAATGTGGGTTATGTAACAATATATTAGTAGTAGCAACAAACATGCTAGCGCACTGCGCAAAACACAAAGATCCATTTCTCCATCCGCAACCGCTAAAACAAAACTTGGGAGCGTTCGTTCTTTCTTGTAGGCATTGGCGATTTTCGTAGATGCACTCGGTGTTTTTTCTCTCGGTCGGGTTCGGATCGAATCGAATCGCTCCACACACAATAATTCAAATTGGCTGTCAGTTTCGTTTGGTGGAGCGGATCCGTTCGGCGCGGCCGCTGCTTCCGGTCTGGTCCGGTTCGCTGGTGTTTGCCCAACGGGCATTGGGTGCGGTGCGGTGCTTTCTCTTTCGGTCCGAAACGTGTAAAATTGTTCGGTTCCCTCTAAAAGAGCCGCACCTTGTTGATGGTGATGGGGACCCCGTCGAAGCCGTCCCTCCCGGGATGTGGCGGTCCGTCGCACCCAAAGAGGAACTTCCAGTAGTGTTCGGTGCCGAACCAGCCCAGCATAAAGGCGGAGATCCATTCCTGGTGGGTGCACTTGGCACCAAGGACCGTCCCAGCCCCCCATCCGGTCAGCCTGGGGTTGAAGACCTTGGGGATTGACGTGCACTGGAAGGTCCCGCGGAGGAGGACACCGACGAGCCACACGAGGCTGGAGAGACCAAGACAAGCGTCCGGTGCGTGTGTGGTGTCGTGTTGTGTTGTGTTGCATTGTGTTGTATTATATTGTATTGCATTGCATTGTGCGTGGGCAGGGCATTTGCGTTCGTTGGGGTCGGGCGTTGCGCATCGTGGTTTTGGATCGTCGATCGGAACGTCGTTTTATGCAGAACCAACGAGAACGAAACAACGGAGGGTTCATAAACAGCAAGGGTGAACAATACGAATAGAATCGAACTTTATTAGTTGTATTCAACGAATAACAGAAACGTGCTMTTTTCTCCTACTTGGAGAAAAAAAAGGTTGCTACAGCATACACTTCTGCAACGAATAGCTACACACCGAACGAATCCAACTCACCGCGGTGTGTATCCGAGCCCGACCCATTGCCGGTTCCGCTTGGACCGCTGGATGCGCCTCTTCACGACGTTTTTGTGGGCGCCCCTCGAGATCCACATTCCCCCGCTCCCGAAAAAGTCCTCGGAGTCCCGCTCGGCGTGCCACCGGTCCTCGTAGATGCTGTCCATGCAGTCCTTGGAAAAGTACCAAAAGACCCAGGCCCGGGCCATTCTCACCAACCCCCGAAAAACGTCGCGGGGACCGAGATCGGACACCCTCGAGCGGACCCGTTCCGCAAACGCACGGGCCGGTGCAACGAGGCGGTCCGGCGACCAAAGCGATGGAGGCGGCGGCTGCCGGTGGTGTTCGGTGGGATGCGGGAACCACAGCGACACGCGCCT
>CAACVS010000508.1:5955-19235 GCA_900660405.1 Pseudo-nitzschia multistriata
ATTCTATTCATTCTAACTCACTGAATCCAGTGATAACACGGGAAAGCGCGTGAGGAGCTGGATTCAACGAGTGATACTTTATTCATTAGTTTTAGTCTCACAATACTAATTAGAGCAATCTAATAAACACTACTAGTAAAGAATACTACTACTACAAAGTACACGTTATTTCGTGCAAGAACACAAAATGAATGGAGCAGAATAAATCAGAAAATGCACAGGTAAAAAGGCAACAAAAGGTGCAATATTGGACCTGACAGCCTGACATCTTGACATCTCTCTGATGAAATCATTATTGCTTTCCGCGTCAAGTAGTAATAGTAGAATAAGAGCGACCGATCCCTCCCACCCGCCACGCAGCTACTAATGCGGCGTGTGCCAGTGGTTGGATCAGCAGGCTCCAGCGAGACGCGGTAACCCTAACCTTCTTCCCCCACAGGACGAGGGGTTAGGGTTACCCCAGTTTCCCATAGACCCTGCTTAAACCACCAACCCACACAACACTAGTAGACATAGGGGACCTAGGAAACTAAGCAAGGTACTCGTTACGTAGGCTGTTTGTCGTAGACAAAAAGCTCGTAGTATCATACTATCGAACCAACAGTTTGTCTTTCAAACTCTAATCATATTTCAAAGAATCGATTCAATTGCTGTAGTATGGTAAAGTCTTTTTCGTTTTTTCGTATCTTTGCATCGAGTGCTGCGATCTCAAGTATGTTGTCGATCACCAGGCCGGTTGTGGCATGGACCGTACGACAGAATTGTCGAGTAGCTCTGTCGTCGCTGGCGTCTGCTACTGGAAGGCTGACAAGAAGAAAACTATCGCTGGAGACTCTTTCCACTCTTCATGGAAGCTCCCTCCTTCCAGGCAAGTCATTACGCTTTGATTGCCTAGAAAATGTTAGACGAAGCACCGCCAAACGATTTATGGTTTCCAACGAACTCGGTACCGAGGTCAGTTTCCGTCCCGGTGATAAGGTCCAGGTTGAGGTTGTCAACTTTGGTCCGTTGGGTGCTAGCGTCGAAGTCATAGGCCTGGGACACGGAGATGATGTCCCTCTTTTGCCGGTCGATGCTCCCGAGGCTTACGGATACGGTCTGATCATGCAGAGGGAAATCAGTTTTTTCCGGAGTGCACGAAATAACGTGGATGTGGTCCGGGGAGAAATCTTGCCAGCCTACGTTCAAAAAGTGCGGGCAGAGGATGGCAAACTAGATATTTCGTTGCGGAGTTACGGCGGCAAAGCGAAATCCGCGGACGCGGGGACCAAGATTTTGGAACGATTGAAAGAAGTCGGAGGACGGTTAGAAATTGGGGAGAAATCGTCACCACAAGAAATTAACGATGAGTTTCCGGGGATTTCCAAAAGCGTGTTCAAAAAAGTGAGCGAGGCGTCATGTCTTCTTACGTTTCGTTTTCTTCCATTGCGTTGTGTTGTATTCTTTGATGTAGCGTTTGCTTCTTCTCGCCAAGTTGGAAGATTCCGACAGTTGTCCGACTCTGCCAAAAATTTCTCACCAATCAACTTTCTTGGATATGTCTTCATCTTTTATTCTTGCAATCCCTACGACCATCTCTTTTGGAACCTCGAAGGCCCTGGGAGGACTATACAAGAAGGGGTTGGTAAAGCCTGGTCCGAAATTAATTAAACTCATGGAGAAATGATTCTTTTATCTTGGCAACAATTGTATACACGAGGCGAATCATGCTAAAATTTGAATTGTGATACACTATGGACTACTTAATCATATAGGCAAACTTATACATGCTTTTACTTATATTCATGAGCCACCTGGAATAGTCAAGATCGCATTCGGCATAATACATGTGTTAATGATTAATTCATCAGTCTCGGAATTAGGCTCACCTTGGGAGATGATGAGAACCAAATGTAATCTGCAATCTTGGATTGATAATCTATAGTGTCTGGTCCAGTGCCAATCTCTAGGCGCAATTTTTCGCCCGCAGATAGTGTATCAAGGGCTGTTGGGTTGAGGAGTATCGTTGTCACGGCATTGTCTGATACCTTGTTAGTAACAGTTTGAGAGTTCACACCATTTGCATTGTTCTTTTCCACGAGGGATCCGAAGACTCTTGGGATTCGTCCGTTAATACCCTGCAAGTAGCGCACATCCGATATTGGCGATATCATCACCACCATTGATTCAGGTTTGTTCACGGTATATTTGGCTACGGCAGAAGCTCCTGCTTCGTGGACGAAAATTCGCTCGGCGAAGAAACCCTTGATGTTGTCTTCACTATTTGTTGGTTCAAAGTCTTTCAACAGAGATCTGTCCGTGTAGAGCTTATACCTAGGATCCTGGGTCATAGAAATGAAACCCTCTGGATCCAAAACATACGATTTGCGTCGTTCAAAGTCTACAGATGCCAAACCTTTGGTCCTTGCAGCTTCAATGTCCTGAAATTCGGGCGACAGGGCCAAGAAATCTACAGACTTGCTTTTGGCATAACGGATCAAGGGCATGTACAAGTCAATGGTTTCGCTTCCCACTCCAGCTCCCTTCAAGGCAGATTGTAACGTTGACTCATCCCCTGACTTTGTGAACGCATCCAAAGCAGGCTGTGACGACATGGGACAAAAGGAAAGACCCAACCCAGTGGCTAATTCCTCCCGCCGGCTTTGGAGGATTGAGCCCATGAGGCTCGTAGCCAAATCGATATCATTTGACGTCGTCTTAGAAGGCATTCCCATGCAGACGAATGATGCGTATCCCGGACCTACTTTACTTTCGTCTTTCGATTGGCTCACCGTCTGAGAAACAAAGTCAATCGAACCAAAAACGAGTTTGTTCATGAAGTTGTTGAGGTTAAGTGTATCGATCTTTATCTCTTCCTTATCCGTTCCCGACCCACCTCCCAATGCTTTCAGAGTCGCCTTTTCTTTTCTTGCACTAGAAAGTGGGAGCAGTGTTGGAGGTATCGTGGAGTCGACGCGATACGCCGTTGGTCGAACAGCAGGAGCGAAGCCATTCTCGTCCTCTTTTGTAGCAAACACCGGATCGGCTCCACCCAACAGGGCACTAGACATCGTTAAAGCAGTACCAACTACAGAACGACATGCATCCCGTCTCGACAATTCCGAGTTGCACAATCCTGAGACACAACCGTTGTCATTGGAGGGTTCGTCATTTTTAGATAACCCAGAAGCCAAAGACAAGGGCAAATGCGTCTCTCGTGCCAACTGAAAGCCCAGGCAACACTCTGTTTGGGCCAGAGCTAAAACCACCGTCAGGACGAGAGCGTGTTTCCCCATGCTCGAATGCGTTCTTCTAGTGACTTTTGATTTCGTTTGCTGATTTTCATGGAGGTCATCTGCAGGACTAACAACGATAATATCTTTTCATGCAACTTCGGAAACTGACGTGCCGACACATCAAAGTCAAAAAGTGATGTTCTGTGAAACAGTACCTACGAGATGACAGGTTTCCACGTGAAACATGACAGCAACAAAAGAAAACGAGTGCGAGATTCATACTACTACGTACGCGTTTCGTAACAATTGTAATCCACCAGTTGCTCGCTTTTCACGTGTAATCACGCGCGCTGGATTACGAAAAGATTACATGTAATCGCGCGCTAACAAACACTAGTTATTTTTCTGCTTAAATCTCGCACCTCGACGGATTACAAACCTGCAAAATGGATTTCATGTAATCCAATATCGAATTCAGCAACCTCACGAGAAAGAGCCTTATTTTTTCCACAGTAGCGCTAGTTGTTTGGCTGAATCGGATTACAACTCCGAAAACGAAATTTTTGCCATGGATTACTTTTTTTGAGGTCAATCACCTCCCCGACCAATTTTTTGTTTTCAAGTAGTAAGCTCACTCAACTATGTTGTCTTCCAATAATTTGCTATTATTGCGTGCTCTCTAAAGAAGATGAAAGTCTCCATCGGAGTGAACCCTTTTCACGTAGAAAAGTACCTGATCTCTACGTAAGTGGAAGGGCAACGCGGAGTGAAATCTGTCGAAAAAAAATAGAGAACTCCTCCTTCGCGAAAAAAGTATCATCGGAACTTCGAAGTCCCCTAATTTTTTGCAACAGCAGTACGTCCTCTCTAAACTAGATGAAAAGGTTCATTGGAGTGAACCCCTTGACGTACATAAGTACCCCATTTCTACGCGATTGGAAGGGCAACGCGGAGTGAATCTGCAAAAAAAGAAATAGAGAACTCCTCTGTCTTGAAAAAAGTATCATTGCAACTTCAAAGTCCCCTAATTTTTCAACAGCAGTACGTCCTCTCTAAAAAAGATGAAAAGGTTCATTGGAGTGAACCCCTTGACGTAGATAAGTACCCCATTTCTACGCGATTGGAAGGGCAAGGCTGAGTGAATCTGTCGAAGATAAATTAGAGAACTCCTCCTCGCTCACAAAAAGTATCATGGTTAGGACCAGAAGCAACAAGAACAACCAACAACAAGGAGCTCCCAAAGGTCTTGGCGGAAGACGTGGGAACCGCCGCTATGGTGCGTGGCCTGACTTGGCCCATTTGTTTGATGAGTCGTCGACTCAGGAGTCGGATATCGTGAAGAAGGAACTGTTTCGTGCAAGGAACAGGAGAGGGGATGATATCTCCTTTTGCGTTGATGACACACCAATCAATGTTGATGATCAACCAACATTGCAAGCACGCCGGCAACCAATGATGCTGTCGAAAGACCATCGCAACCAGGAGAAGGTAGTGGCGGAAAGCAGAGCCCAAAGAGCAGGAAGAAGAGCAAGAAGAGTTACGATGAGCGAAGATAAATCCCCAGCACCCACATCTCCTGCGCTTGACTCAACAGTAGCAACAAAATCAGCTCCCCCCTCCACCATTGTCCGGAATCCATACGCAAAGAAGTACAAAACAAGCAAGGCCCAGCCTCCGGCACCCCCACCACGCCGTGTTTCCACTGATCAACGACGCGTCGCAAACAACAAAGATCCTCCCTCCTCCTCGACAGCCCCAAAGGATCCTAACCACAACACGTCTAATCCGCCACCAGCAGCTGCTGGTAATGCTGCTATTGTTGATTATGCAAGGACAATCAGAGACAATGCGAATGCTTTCAACACTCTTGGAAGTGACGAATACCAGAATGCAGAAGCAAAGACCAAGAAGTATGCAAAGACCATTAGAACTATTCATCAAAATTTTGTGGAGATTGTTGCTGCAGCGACGGATCCAGCAAAGAATGAACCAGGGGACAAAGTTATGTATGAGATGTTTACAAAGAAAGAGGTAATGGAAGATGGGCTGACTGAAGATTATTTATTCTACAAGCATGTATCCGGAAAGACTAACGCTGTGAGCAAGCAAATAATGGATCGTGCCCTCAAAGTTTGGGCAAAACACATGAAGAACACAAAGACTGGTGCTCCACTTGACACCAGCACTATGAGTGTCAGGGTTAGATAGCTCTTTGTTGCTCTCCATGAGAGAGATGTAAGATTCAAGGAAGGAGATTTCAAAACAAAGGGGGGCTTTCTTGCCTTTCTTAAACATGATTACAATTCAAAGCGTGAAGCTGATCCTTCCATCGGAACCAAGAGGACAAAGGCTGAGTTTGATGAGTTTGTTGATGAGAAGTTCCGGAAGGTGTTGACTGATGGTATTTATAAGCCTTATGAGAACATGCAAGACTTGGTGAAGCTTATAGCTATGGAGCTTGGAAGACAGTTCGGAATAAGAGGAGGAACAGAGCTTGTTGGACTGATGTGGACACATGTAAGAATGGGAACCTTCAACCACGGAAGCATGAAAGGATTGAAGTACGTAATCATTGCTCCTGGAGGAGGGTTCGATAAGTCACACCAGCTTTCACTGAATAATCCAACCGCAACAAAGCAGTTCCCTTGTGTGGTGGAAGATCCGGATAATCCAAATTGTATTGTAAAGCTTATGAATTTCTACAGGAACCGGTGTGATCCAAAGCAAGCAAGGTTCCTTTGTCATCCTAACTTGAAGAAGAAGAAGAACAACCCATACCACTTCAAGAGCTTGTCTCCTGTTGGGGTAGGATCAGTCCGTGCTTGGGTTAAGGAGTTTGCTGAGGTTGCTGATTTCAAGGATTGGGAGAAGTATACTCCTCACGATAACCGCCACTGTTGCTGCACTATCCTTGCTTCTGATCTTGCTGTTCCTGAAAAGATGAGGATGAACCATCTCCGACACAAGAGTAGCAAGTCTGCAGAGCCATATATTCACCAAAATTCAGTTATTCAACAAGCTGTACAAAGTGTGCTTCATGGTGGGCTCCACCGTGACAAGAAAGGACCTTCAGGAAGCTCAAAAGCAGCAGCAACAAAGCAGGATGGAGAAGATAAAAACAAGGAGGTCTTTGTGGTGTCGGAAGAAAAATTGGCAAGAACCAGCGATAGTACCGTTGACAAGAAAGCAGTTCTTGCAGGTTCATCTCCTATTGCGGATTCGGCAGCTCCTTGCCTGCAGGATACGGTCTTCTTCAAAGTAATACTAGCAAGGAAATAATTACTCCTACAAAAGGAATTCTGAAGCAACAGCTTGTCATGGCAAAAAAGGAAGCTGAAAAGAGGAAAGATGAATCCAATGAGTTCGAACAAGCAGGAAAGGAAGATTCGATGCCAACTGGAAGATGCCCAGAAAACTATTTTGGATCTCGAAAAGCAGCTTTGTTCACTTGAGAAGGACCTGCAAGATAAAAAGCTCTCTGAAAAAATTCAGGAGACAAAGGATGAATATAATCAGAAGGAACTTGCTTGGGAAAAGAGCAAAAGAGCACAGCTTGAAAATGAACTCAAAATGTCACAGCGCTTAAAGGAGATCGAGGAGGCGCGTCGAGGAGTACAGTCTTCTTGTGTTATTATGTAAAGCAACGTCATTCGGCGGTGTTTCTTCTTGTTTATTTCACACCGGATTTAGTGTAAGAATCAGTAAATGAAAATATTTGGAACAATTACTAGTCGCTGTAGATAGTAAGCTTGAATCCTCTATCGACGAGGGACCTCCGGATACTACCAGCAGTAGTACTAGCTTCTTCGATACAAATATCATCGCTTGTCACCACCATGCTGGTGGATCATCATGTAGTGGTGATTACACGTGAAAAGCGAGCAACAAGTGGATTACATAAATAATCGGAGAGCTACTCGCAGCAGTCGAAGCAGTAATCAAACTTCAGACTCGGTCTCGAGCAAAGCTCTCGACCTCATCTTCAGTTTGATTACTGCAGTAATCCAACTTCGGCCTCGGTCTCGAGCAAAGCTCTCGTCCTCGGCCTCAGTTGGATTACTTGTGTAATCCGTATGTAATCTGATCATCCGTACTCTGGAAAACGCTCCTTAAGGGAAAAAAAAAATTATGTGCGGTCAAGCGCGCCGAGTACCTCGCCGATTATATTACATAGTCGTCGAGTAGCTCGCTTTTCGCGTGTAGTCACGCGCACTTGATTATGAAATGATTACATGTAATCCCGCGCTAACAAACACTAGTTAATTTTTTACTTAAATCTTGCACCTCGATGGATTACAAACCTCCAAAATTGATTACATGTAATCAAAAATTGTATTCAGCGCTCTCCAGAGCAAGACCCTTGTTTTTTCCACTGTATCGCTAGTTGTTTGGCTGAATTGGATTACAACTCCGATAACAAAATTTTCAATTTTCACCATGGATTACTTTTTTTGAGGTCGATCCAATTTTTTGTTTCCAACTCAGCTTAGTTTGCTGTATCACTCAACTTTGCACTCTTCCAATATTTTGCGATTAACAGTATGTTCTCTCTAAAGAAGATGAATCTGTTCATCGGAGTGGACCCTATCATGTAGAATAGTACCGGATATCTACATGATTGGAAGGGCGACACGGAGTGACTTTATCAAAAAAAAAATAGAGAACTCCTCAAAAAAGTATAATGGTTGGGACTGCTCTTCCAATATTTTGCATTCTCTCTAAAGAAGATAAATGTGTTCATCGGAGTGAACCCTTCGACGTAGCAAAGTACCTGGCTGCTACGTGATTCCAAGGGCAACAAGGAGTGAAGTCGTCGAAAAAAAAATAAGAGAACTCCTCGCTCACAAAAAGAATCATGGTTAGGACCAGAAGCAACAAGAACGTACTGCAACAAGGATCATCCAAAGCACCTGGAAGAAGACACGTCAACCATGGTGCAAGGCCTGAATATGGCCACATGTTTGATGCGTCCTCAACTCAGGACTCGGATGTTGTGAAGAAGGAACTGTTCGCTGCAAGGAACAGGAGAGGGGACAATATCTCCTTTTGTGTTGATTCAACACCAATCAATGTTGATGCCCCCCCTGGCTTGCAACAACCACCACCAATCTTCACGGCTGGAAACAGCAGAGCGTTGAGATCAGGAAGAAGAGCAAGAAGAGTTACAATGATGAGTGAAGATACCTCCTCCTCCGCACCCACTTCTCCTGCAGTTGACCCAACAGCAGCATCAAAAGAAGCCCCCCCTCCACCATTGTCCGCAATCCATACGCAAAGAGGTACACAAGCAAGAAGGTTGGCCTCCCCCCACCGCCACCAGCACATGGTGGTTGTGCTGGTTGACAATGATTCCAACCCCCCTCCCACCACCAGAAGCACCAGCAGTAACCGCAACTCTCAACAAAGATCCACCTTCATCGACAACAGCCGAAACAGATAACAACAACACATCTAACCCACCACCACCGGCTAGTAGTACTACTACTGCTATTAGTACGAGCAAGAACAATGCCACTACTACTAGTAGTAGTATTGTTGAGTATGCAAGGAAAATCCAAGACAATGCAAATGCTTTCAACACTCTTGGAAGTGACGAGTATCAGGAGATGGAAGCAAAGACCAAGAGGTATGCAAGGACCATTAGAACTATTCACAAAAATTTTGTGGATATTGTAGCTGCAGCCACTGATCCAGCAAAAAATGATCCAGGGGACAACGTTATGTATGAGATGTTTACAAAGAAAGAGGTAATGGAAGATGGGCTCACTGAGGACTATTTATTTTACAAGCATGTAACAGGAAAGACTAATGCTGTAAGCAAGCAAATAGTAGATCAAGCATTCAAAGTTTGGGCAAAACACATGAAGAACACCAAAACTGGAGCTCCACTTGACACAAGCACTATGAGCGTTAGGGTCCGACAGCTCTTTGTTGCTCTTCACGAGATAGATGTAAGGTTCAAGGAAGGTGATTTCAAGACAAAGGGAGGATTTCTTGCTTTTATTAAGCATGATTATAATTCAAAACGAGAAGCTGATCCTTCCATTGGAACAAAGAGGACAAAGGCTGAGTTTGATGAGTTTGTCAATGAAAAGTTCCGTAAAGTGTTGACTGATGGTACTTACAAGCCTTACGAGAACATGCAAGATTTTGGTAAAGCTAATGGCAATGGAGCTAGGAAGATAGTTTGGAATAAGGGGGGGACAGAGCTTGTTGGACTAATGTGGTCACATGTGAGAATGGGAACCTTCAACAGTGGTAACATGAAAGGATTGAAGTATGTTGCACCAGCTTTCACTGAATAATCCAACTGTAACTAGTAAGCAGTTCCCCTCTGTTGTGGAAGACCCTGAAAATTGAAACTGTGTTGTAAAGCTTATTAACTTCTACAGGACTCGATGTGATCCCAAGCAAGCAAGGTTCCTTTGTCATCCTAACTTGAAGAAAAAGAAGAACAACCCATACTACTTCAAGAGCTCATCTCCTGTGGGAGTTGGATCAGTCCGTGCTTGGGTGAAGGAGTTTGCTGAAGTTGCTGATTTCAGGGACTGGGAGAAATATACACCTCATGATAATCGCCACCGATGCTGCACTATCCTTGCTTCCGACCTTGCTGTTCTGGAGAAGATGAGGATGAACCATCTCAGGCACAAGAGTAGCAAGTCTGCGGAGCCATATATTCATCAGAATTCAGTAATTCAACAAGCTGTACAAGGTGTGCTTCACAGTGGGCTCCATGGTAACAAGAATGGACCTTCGACAGGAAACTTAGAAGCAGCAATGACAAACAAGGCAGGAGCAGAGGATATCAATGTCGTGGTTGAAAAGAAGAAGGATATCTTTGTTGTTTTGGAAGAAAAATTGAAAAGAAGCAGCGGCGATAGTGCTGACGGCAAGAAAGCAGCAGCAGTTCTTGCAAGTTCTTCTCCTGTTGCAGATACGGTAGCAATCGCAGCGGTGTCCTTGCCGGCAGGAGGAGGTCTTCAAAGTACTAGTAGTACTTGTAGCAAGGAAATAGTTACACCGACAAAGGGAATTTTAAAGAATCAACTTGTCATGGCAAAAAAGGTAGCTGCAAAGCAGAAAGATGAATCTGATGTGTTTGAAAGAGCAGGGAAGAAGATTCAATGCCAACTGGAAGAAGCCCAAATAAGCTTTGCTCAGTTGAAAAAGACTTGCGAGATAAAAAGCTATCTGAAAAAATCCAGGAGGCAAAGGATGAATATCATCAAAAGGAGCTTGCTTGGGAAAAGAGCAAAAGAGCACAGCTTGAAAACGAACTGAAGATGTTGCAGCGCTTAAAGGAGATTGAGGAGGCTCGACGAGGAGTACAGATGTCCTGTGTTATTATGTAAAGCAGAGTCTTTTCTTCTTGTCTATTTCACGACAAGAACAACAAAATTTCGTAAGAAATCAGTAACTGAAATTATTTAAACTTAGCAGTCGACGATAACAAGCTCCTTTTTGTTGTTGCTCCGCCAATGCAAGGAGTACTACTAGTAGCGGTGCTCATGAATAAGGTGGGTGCAGGTGGCGATTACGTAAATAATTGGCGAGCTACTCTTCACAGCAGTAGGTCTCGAGCTACGCTCTTGTCCTCATCTTCAGTTTGATTACTGCAGTAATCCAACTTCAGCCTCAGTCTCGAGCTACGCTCTTGTCCTCGGCCTCAGTTGGATTACTTGTGTAATCCGTATGTAATCTGATCCGATCTGTACTCTGGAAAACGCTCGTAAGGGGGAAAAAATTATGTGCGGTCGAGCTCGCTAATTATATTACAAAACCTGCCTCGAAAGAGAGCAAAAAGTGATACTACGGATATCATAACAAGTGATCGCATGACTAGTTGCGTGCATGGGAACGTTAATTTAACCTTCCCATCGTTAAGTTAGTGACGCCATCTCTAAATTAGTGATGCCATCGTTAGCTAGGTAGACGTATGCATAATTAGTACAAGCCCTGCACCGTGTCATGCTGGCTGGCCCAGCAGCTGTTCAGCTGCTCAGCAAGGACCAGGATCAGTCTATTTGGATGGATCCTAGTACAAAGCTGTGTAGAAAATACTGTAGAAAATTGTGGATCAAGGTATCTGTCTTGCCATTTTGGTCAAAATAGAAGGGTTTTGGTTTTGATTCGGCGTTCAAAGTTGCACTGTGTCCTAGTGTCTTCACCTTTACCTGCCTCCAGCACGCTGATCCAGCACGCTTTAGAACTGTTCTTTCATTCTATCAAAAAACTAATCGGTTCAAGCAACCAACCATGGGAATTAGTGTATTTGCAGCACTTCCACTCAACCTCAGACACTGTACTTGGTATCAATCGATAGCTCTCTTCCATTGTCGATTGAATACGCCTTGAACTGTAGCTGCAAACAAACAAGTGGAACAGATTTTATAGTGCGTTCAGTGTTGCTTTTTTTTCGACGAGTCAATAGTAGCAATCAGCAACATGAGCAGGAAGGATCCAGCGGATGAGGTTGCAAAGATCAGAGCCAACCATGGCTTAACTAGACTTATACAACAAAGAAGATCTGAGAGGCCTCACTCTTCTGTAGTGGGGTCTGAAGGGTATGATTGCCACATTAGATTGGAGGAACTGGCAAGGAAGGAGGCTGGGCTTCCTCCTATTTGGGCTAGTGACGCCTCAATCAAAAGGTGGAGGAAAAGACTGCATAGATACAGAAAGGCAGGCAACAAAGAATCCAAAATGCTGGTAGGCTGGGAGCTCAGGGACCTTGAGTTCTATCTATGGATGTATCCAGATTCAAGCCTTGACAACCTTGCAGCCTATGTTTACAACAGGGGAGGGGGGGTCTATACTTGCTCTCAGATTCAGAAGAGACTTGCTGCAATTGGGAAGACAAGGAAGGTTGGAGCTACGGAGGCCTACAAAGCCTTCACTCCTGAGAACTTGTTCAGGGCCCAGATCTTCTGGAATGAGCCTCCTCCAGTTGGAATAGTTGGTATTCCAAGAAGGAAGTTCATTGATGTGGATGAGTTTGGTATGGAGATACAAAGAACCAACTGCAAGAGAGGATACTCATTATCATGCTTCCGGGTTAGGAAGCCTGGGCACTATGCAAGAGGGCAGAAGCTCACTATCTTGCTTGCTGTTGAGCCAGGGGATCCGCCTTTGCCTCCAGCTACTAGAGGCAGTGTGGCAAATCCAAGGAGGTGGGTCAATGTGATTCAGCAAGCAGGGACCACAGCTCATGTCTTTGCTGATTTCATTGATACTATCTGCAAGGACATTGAGGCCCATCCAGTTGCTGGTTTAGACACTGATGCGGAGCGATACTTCCTCTGGGACAATCTAGGGTCTCATCTAACCACTACAGTTGGTTTGGTTGTTAGATACAGACCAGCCCCAAGGCCAACCCTCTTTCATGCTATCCCACGTCCTCCTTATCAACCCAAGTGGGGACCCATTGAGTATAAGATCTTTGACGTTATCAGCGCTGTTTCTAAGAGCGCGTTGAGGGAATGGAACCTCAATGATCTTGAGCAAGCAGATCCATTAGAGGTGTTGACAATACCTTTGCTCATTGTGGATATACTGTGGATGGCGTCTATCAGCCTGGCGATGATGATGATGATTAGCAGCAGCAACAACAACAGCACCTCGATGGCCTCCAGCAAGTGAGCTGGATTCAGCGAGTAGCTGTAATGGGCTGGAGCAATCCCCTGGAGCATGGCGTGCTGGCGAGTCAACTCCTTCTGGGCCTATCAAATTGAATCCTACTAGAGAAGCTTGGATTCCAGTCCCCTACAGGAGCAGCTTCCAGCTCCTTCCTCAGATGCTCAATTGATCTGGATGAATGGACTTAATCGATTGAATACAGTAACAGTCGGTTGAATTGATTGAATACAGCAGTCGGTTGAATTGATTGACCATACTCAAGAGGTGCAACGGATACGTACGTATACGATACGAAGCTCCGAAGAAAAGAATGAAGGATCATACCATTCCTACGTACCTATAGTAAGGTATGCTTCCTATGTATGTATCATAGGATGCATCATAAGAACACTGAACACGTAAGAGGTCCGAGGATCGTAAGAGGTC
>CAACVS010000509.1:7369-18840 GCA_900660405.1 Pseudo-nitzschia multistriata
TCGTACGGCGTTAGTTGCTCACCGATTATTTACGTAATCGTTGAGTTGCTCACGTTTTGCTTGTATTCACTGCTTCGGAGGACAATAGGATTAGTACCGGTGCTATTGATAAACTGACTACTAGTATTTATAGTAGGTTTAATATCACAACAGTYGACAAAATAGACCCGTCGTGAGTGAGGAGGAGGATGCTAATCATTCACATAACAACACAGTGGTGGGTGGATTCTTGGTTTCCTGCACGGCGAKCCTCCTCAAGTTCCTTCAATCTCTGCGACATCTTTAGCTCACTCTCAAGCTGGGATCGTCTCTCTTTTTCCCATGCAAGCTCCTTCTGCTTGTACAAATCCTTTGCCTCCTGGATCTTCTCAGATAGCATCTTTTTCTGCAAGGCTACATTAAGGGATTCCATCTCAATGTTCATATCTGCAATCTTCTGTTGGGCTTCTTCAAKCTGGAAACGGATGGTCTTGGCTGCTCGCTCAAACTCTTCAGATTCATTCTTTCTTTTTGCAGCTTCTTTCCTTGCACCATCAAGTTCCTCCTTTAGAATCATCTTAGTCGGACTGTCRGTCTTTTCTCCAGCAGCAGYGGAATCAACAGGAGGCGATAGCAGCTTCTTCTTAGTACTATTACCAGCGCTGACATTAACTACTACTCCTGTTACGGCTTCTTTGTTATTGGTTTTYGACGCCGGTCCACAAGCGGTTGAAGGAGACTCCTCACCTGCTGGAGGCTTCTTTACTCCGTGAAGACCACTTTGAAGGACACCTTGTACAGTTCTTTGAATCACAGAATTACGATGGATGYAAGGCTCTGCAGACTTAGAACTTTTGTGTCRAAGATGATTCATCCTCATCTTTTCAGGAACAGCAAGATCTGAAGCAAGGATTGTGCAGCATCTATGCCGGTTGTCGTGGGGAGTATACTTCTCCCAGTCCTTGAAATCAGCTACTTCAGCAAACTCTTTCACCCAGCTCCTAATCGCATTGATTCCAACAGGGGAGTTGGTCTTGAAATAACAAGGATTAGTATCGTTCTTCTTATTCCTYTTCATGTTTGGGTGGCAAAGGAGCCTTTGTTGCTTAGGATCACACCTYGATCGATAGAAGAAGACGAGCTTCACAACACAGTTTGGATTTTCAGGGTCTTCCACGACAGAGGGGAACTGTTTTGTTACAGTTGGATTCTTAAGAGACAGCTGGTGCGACTTGTCGAAGCCTCCTCCTGGGGCAATGATCACATACTTCAGTCCACTCATGGCTCCGTTTTKGAATGTGCCCATCCGAACATGTGTCCACATTAGACCAACTAGCTCAGTCCCTCCCCTTATTCCAAACTGTCTTCCCAGTTCCATTGCAATAAGCTTCACCAAGTCGTGCATGTTGTCATRAGGCTTATAGGTTCCATCAGTCAACACCTTATTAAACTTCTCATCAAGAACAAACTCATCAAACTCAGCCTTTGTCCTCTTGGTTCCAATGGAAGGATCGTTCTTTTTCTTGCTGTTATAATCATGCTTGATGAAAGCAAGGAAGCYGCCTTTTCCTTTGAAATCTCCTTCCCTGTACTGGACACCTTGCTCGTGAAGAGCAACAAAGAGCTGTCGGATCCTTACACTCATGGTGCTGGTGTCCAACGGACCCCCAGTCTTAGTGTTCTTCAAGTGCTTGGCCCAAACTTTGAGAGCTCTATCCATTATTTCCTTGCTAACCACATTTTTCTTTCCAGTAACATGCTTGTAAAACAAATAATCTTCAGTTAGTCCATTTTCCATCAGTACCTTCGTAGTGAACATCTCATACATGAATTGGTCTCCAGGGTCGTTGATGCTGGGATTAGTGGCGTTGGCAACGATCTCAACAAACTTATGATGAGTATTCCKTATAGTCTTTGCATACTTCTTTGTATTTGCCTCTGCATCTTGATATTYGTCGCTTCCTAGTGTATTGAAGGCGTTTGCATTATCACGAATGGTCTTAGCATACTTCAGGAGTGAATCTTCTGCTGGCACGTCTCTCTTTTCGCAATCGGCTTTTCGCTGTTGTGGAGGGAGTTCTGGCCCTGCAGGAGGTGCTGGAGGAGGATCCTTGGCTGGTGGTGCTGGTGGTSCTGCTAYGGATGGGGGCTCATTACGCGGACAAGGTCGCTGGGCCAACAACGTTGCGTCACGGAGCGGAGGTGAGGGAGGTGGTGGTGGTCCGCGCGTGTTGTTCTTGGTACTAGCATTAGTCTTGTATCTTTTTGCATATGGATTCCTTACTACAGTTGATGGTGGTGCAGCAGCTGCTGGAGGACCTSTTGCAGGGGTGGGGGGGAAACAAGCATGTTCCACGGTAACTCTTCTTGGCAATCTTTCAACTACGCCAGTTGATGGATCATCRAGTAGAATCGTCGAAGACGGCGCCTCCTTGTTGTCAACATCGATGGGTGTAGCATCCAGACAAAAGGATATATCTCTCCCCCATCTGTTCTGAGCAGCAAACAACTCCTTCTTCACGATGGCTGATTCCTGAGTTGCTTTGTCCTCTTCAGCAAACTTGTGAGCATATTCTGGCCAAGCGCCATGGCCATTCCTTCTATYGCCTGCTKTCTGCTTCTTGTGTCGTCGAGCTTCTGTTGCGGCCCCCTTTCTCGTTGTTCTCCRCGTCGCTGATCTYATTGACACAGCAGCTAGTGTTCTTTCCTTGTTAGTCTTATTGCTCCTGGTCCTAACCATGATAGATCTTTTATGAAGTTTACCATGATACCGATAGGAAATCACTGTTCCTTGCCTTTATTTCATGTAGAAATTAGGTACATTTGTACATAAAAAGGTTATCTCCGATGAAGAGTACTCTGCTTTCGAAGAAGAAATAGCGTGATTGCAAAAGGGAGTATCATCCAAAAATGAAAATAACACGAAAATTCAGATCAGTTGAAAACATAAAATAGTTAGAGTACATAAATCGCCTGTAGGAACATTTCCCAGAAGTACTCAATTTTTTGTACTCTGCTCAATTTTTGGGATCAGAGTTGTATTCAGGTTCAGCCAAACAACAAGGGGATTACGTGGACAAAATTGGGTACAACCCGGCTCCGGCCTTGAATACAATTTTTGGTGACCGGAATACATTTTTGGAATACTGTATTCATGTACCCAAGGGTATGTACTCCATTTTGGTCCCGGACTTAAGTAAAAAATAACTAGTGTTTCTTAGTGCGCGATTACATGTATCACTTTAGTATTCAACCGCGCGTGAATACAAGCAAAACGTGAGCAACTCGACGATTACAAGTGGTATTTGGTACCGGTACGAGCACTAGTTGTTTCCACTGTCCAATATCGAACATCGAATAGGACTCTCCATTTGACGAAGAACATGGTTTTGCTACGTATTTCAAAGCTGGTTGCATTCGTAGTCGTCAACAGCTGTACCCAAATGGCATCAGCCTGGACTGCAGAATGGATCAACCTAAATCTTGACGTCGGAAGGAGTATCGAGCCACCAAGGTCGGGCCACGTCGCATTCGGACTGAACGACAAGATCTATGTCTTTGGCGGCTATGCCGAAGACACCACCACGGCAGAACGGTACCCTACAAACGATTTGTGGTGCTTTTGCGGTAGCGACGGCACCGGCGAYAGCAAGTGGAMGCTGGTCAAGCCTGCCTCGTCGTCGCAGCCTCAGCCTCGATTGGCAGCAGCAGCCGTGACGTTTCGGTTGGACGAAGACACGCCGGCTGGACTGGTCCTGGGCGGCTGGGACTCGCAGAAAGCCGGGACCGGCGGCGTCATTTTGAAAGACGTGCAAGTTTTCAGCGAAAATGACGGGGAGGGCGGAAGCTGGGACGAGTTGCCGACGGATCTAGAACAACCAACGAGCCGCTTGTGTGCCGTGCCCCTGGGGGACCAAATCCTCGTTCACAACCATCGCTGCACGGATCATGTCTTGCTCCTCAGTGTTAAAGGTTCGGAGCTTCTCAAACAGCCGACATCGGGCACCGCCCCGTCTGCACGCGGTCTGCATGTTGCCGTTCGTCTGCCCGGAACTAGCAAAGTAGCTGTTTTTGGCGGTGCAGCTCAGAGTGGAAGCATGTCGAACGAAGTATTTGTTTTAGATACGGACAAATGGATTTGGGAAGATTGTTCTGTGTCGGAAGCCGAAGACATGCCTTGTCCACGTGCATCTCCCTGTATGGTAGCTTTGGATGAGAAATCTTGTATTGTATTTGGTGGTGCGACTCCTACCAGTGAGGCCGGACTGCACGGATGCAACGATACGTGGTTGCTGGAACTCGAAGAAAGTGCAACCGATGACGAATCCTCCACGAAAACTGTGGCAAAATGGACTCGGTTGAGTGAAGATGGATCTGCAGACGCCCCCCCGGGTCGGAATGCCGCTTCGTTGATGCCGCTTTCTTCGATGCCTCGGGTTCTTGGCAAAGAAATTGAAAGTGGCGACAGCGACAACCCACAATATTTCTTGCTGAGTGGAGGCTGGTATCCGTTCCGCACAACATATCGAGACAACTTTGTGCTAAAGGTGACAAAAACCAATACGATGCAGGATTCACAGTAAAAAAATCTTCGTTCCTCAGTTGCATTCGCGCCATACGATAGGGAGAACACCTAGCTTTGGGGTAATCAGGTGAGGATCATGGTACACACACTCTTTCGAGGAAAACCATTACGCCAATCGATCCGCAACGAAGCACTAGAAAACTGTTGATGAAAACAAAAACTAAGTGTGCTTATAGCTGAATTGAAGTGATGGATCTTTCATTTGGATTTGGGACGTTTGTGTCAAAGTGAAGATTAAATCTTCAACAAAAGGTTTGAAATGAAACAAAACAATAATCAATGAATCTCTGGTTAAATTTATAATCCATCTTCGTTTACGACGACTGTTCAGAAGATAGTAATCTTTCTGCCTCCTTCAACTGCTGCGGTGGAACCTGCGCAAGGTATTTCTTCATTGCACTTGTACAGATATCAGCATATGAGTATAAATCTTCGATTTCATTTTCTTCACTTTTGATCAAGTATTCGAGTTCTGCCCTAAGATTCTCCATGTTTGTTAGGACATCGTTTCTCAACAAATACGCAATCGATTGCTCTGTCTTGGGAGTAGCCCCTCCCCCGAGATACAAGTTGGCGCGGTCGGGGTCGCTGTAATAAATATTGTCCCCGTATTTGTTGAATGTCTTTTTGAAATTGACCTTTTCGTAAGTCGGCTGTTGCAGTATTGCGAGCGCCTGTGACATGGCCTCGTTTGATGGCTTGTTCTCGCCACCGGAACGAACCAGCGTTCTGATCTCGTTCAATTCTTTGTCGATCTTCAAAATCGGGACCAGAAGCGACGGGTATGCGTCCACTTTGCCCTTGTTTCCGGCATCGCCCCGCTCTAGTTCACCCCCGTATTTTATGTTGTCCTTCTCGGCTTGTTCCATGATCCGAACCTGTTCTAGGAGTGGGTTGGTCAGCGGGTTGGGCCGAAAAAGCTCGTCACGAGCGTCGGCCGGCGATGGTATAGACGTCAACGCGATCATTGTTGGGGCACCAACCACGCCGAGAGCAGAAGCCAAGAAACCACGACGATCTGGAGTAGCATCTATCGACACTGCCTCGTTTCGTGCGACCGATTCGACGGAGGCAGTAGTAGCCCTTGCAGAAGGACCAACCCTTCCGGGCGATAGACCTGACCCGCTCTTTGCCAATAGCAAAGCAATTAAGAAAGCATTCCTAGTCGACATATTCGTGGTTTTCACAGTAAATGTTCTCCAAAGCGTCAGTTGTAGATGTTCTGCCATGAAAATAAAGTATCGATGAGGAGGAAGAGTTCACACACGACAGGGAGTATCGGGGCGTGAACTAACACGAAATATCTCTTTCATCAGCACAGCCAACTGTGACTGACGAAAAAGTGACTCAGTCAATTACTATGAAACGGAGGAGTTGTATTAGGGTTGGAGCTTATCTTCCCTCACGACTCGGTCGTCCCACATCCTTGCGAGCGAATGGCAACGTGTGGAAAGTTCGTGTGGAAAGTTCGTGTGGAATTTTGGTCAAAATAATCATCGCTTGATGTTTTTGGTTACGATCGCAATCCGAAACAGGGGTCATGTCAGACTGATGATCAGGACTACCGCACGTCACTCTGCAATGAGCATAGTAGATGAGATAGCACGTACTGATGTTATAAAATAGTGCATTTGCACACCGAAGAACCTAAGTACCATATTTGGCGGTGATCTCTTCAGATTAGACAGCACCGAAATGGCGCCCAAACAAGGGCTTTTCCAGGAAGACAATTGCGAACGACCGGCATGTGACGAAATGAAGGCGGTTCTTCCTACATCGATGGCAGAACTAGAAGAGATGAAGAAAAAGTACGAGAAGCAAAGAAAGAAACAAGTAGAGTGTCCACCAAAGAGTACTGAACTAGGACGGAATACATGGTCGTTCCTTCACAGCATGGCCGCCTGGTACCCAGATCGACCCACGACGAAACAAAAGGATGGGATGGTGAATTTCTTCCACACACTGGCAGAATTCTACCCCTGCACGTATTGCGCTGAGGACTTTCAACAGAACATCAAGAAGATTCCAGTCGAAGCGGAGTCACGGACCGATCTCTGTCTCTGGCTATGTAAGCAACACAACGATGTCAACGAAAAACTGGGGAAGCCGTTATTTGAGTGCAGTATGAAAAATCTTGATGAACGGTGGAGAAAATCGTCAGCTTCAAAATGCAACAAATAATATCAACGTTAAATTCTGCTTACTAAAAGGGAAAATGACGGATATGACATTTCAACGTGACGATTAAGTCATGGTCTCTGTAGGCTCCAAGTTCATGCAGCAAAATCATTATTTCCTTTGGCATGTTATCGCCTTTATATGGTCTACACCTGTGATGTCGCGTTTTTGAATTCTTTTGTTGCAATTTCTATAAACGTACGCATTGATGTTCTATTCATACTGCAAACTTGTAGCTGGATTGTAAAGTATGTTGTGTACTGGTGTGCTGACCACGATGCACTCAATGAGAAATAAATTTTGGCAACGAAAGATCATTCTGCCTGCCCAACGACAGAAGAAGTTTTGCACCAACTGTAACTCAACAACCTTACTAGTTGACGTGGAGAGTGAACCTCAATCACATTGAGATCAAGGTCCCCTATTTATGGGCTTCTCGCTTTTCTTCCAATTTTGCAAATGTGCCGGTCTGGCAAAACTCCCTCATTTTTTCTGCAGTCGCTTTCCCGATTCCAGGGAGCTTTGTTTTTCCTTTGGAGAAAGATAAAGCATTGTCTTCCGTAACTGCCTCTTCGAGTTCGGTGAGAGTTGCGATAGCTTTTTTGTAAGATAGTGCCGCATTCCTGTTGCTCTCTGCAAAGTAGTACTATCGTGAGATTAGTGGTTTAGGATWTCAAAGGAAAAGAAAGTGT
Organism: Pseudo-nitzschia multistriata; assembly: GCA_900660405.1. NCBI lineage: Eukaryota > Bacillariophyta > Bacillariophyceae > Bacillariales > Bacillariaceae > Pseudo-nitzschia > Pseudo-nitzschia multistriata. The sequence goes on from CAACVS010000509.1 coordinate 14,804, forward strand.
TAGAAACCGATGAACATATCGGGTWRTTACCGGATGAGATTTTTAATGTCATCATTCAACCATTACTGAGTGATCGATAGAAAAGAAAGTATCCTGGTTTTCTGATTTGTGATTCTGTCCATCTCTTGCATACCTTGGAGCATTCTTCGAAAGCAAGGATTAATGCCGCATTCTTCGGATTTGCACAGGCAGCTTCTGCCGCGGCTTCCTTGGCCGCAGCCTTTTCCTGTTTCACGTCGGCAAAACCAAACTTGTCGAAGATTATTTGCATGATTTCTTTCGGCGATTTACCATTGCAGTTGGCCATGACGAGTTTCCCGACTTCCATCTTCGCGTTACGGTTTTCGGGGAGATCGACCTTGCCCTTGACGAGGGCGACAAATTCTCCCACAGCGTGTTTTCGCCCTGGATTGGTTGTAAAATCCAATTTTCCATCTAGGGCTTCTGCTTTTTCCAGTAGTTCTTGGGCCACTGGGTTGTCGCCCGGCTTCGTTCCGCCACCGCCTCCCTCCCGTGCGTCTTCTCGGAACTGTTTCATGGCTTCCTTTTCTTCCTCCGAAGGCTCCTCGAGATAAAAGGGTCGAGCACGGATGGTTTCGGCATTGCCGAGTCGTGGCACCGTGTATGAGCATGGAATGCGGCGCCCAATGTCTGTTTCACAGGATTGCAAAAAAGAAAAAGGGAAAAAATTATTGAATAGAGGAGTGAAAAAGTGAAAAAGTAAGCACAGTGCGAGTAGCGCGATGAGTTTTGTTTCCTATGACCTGCAATACGCTGTGAAGTAAGAAAGAAGATACAAAGTAACCAACCTTCGTCGTATCTACCGCTGCAATAAATTTTGTCGTAATCTCCTTCCATCAATTTCAAGTCTCCTTGGCAAAGCGGGCATATCGAGAGCCGGCCGTGGAGCTCGCCATCGATGACCTTAAACAGGACAAACGACTTGGTGCCAGTGAGCAGCTGCTGGTTCCAACGAAGAATATCCTTGAGTTTTGCCACAGTATAACCTTTTTGGTACTTTCGGTAGATCGAGATCATGGCTTTGAACTCTTGTTCCTCTTTTGATTTTGAATTGGTTTTGGCTTTTTTCTTTGGGGGTGCTTTTCCACCATCATCGTCCACACTCGCGGCCTCCTTCAAGCGTTCCATCAGATCTGTGGAGCTCGAGCCATTTTCGCTAGATTTTGCCTTTTTCGTTTTCGCCTTGGTTTTCGAGGCAGCTTCTCGAAGCATATCTAAAACTTCTTCCCTGCGGTCGAGGAGCAATTCTCCGTCGTTGTCCATAAGGTAATCCCCAACGAATTGTTCGACATCGACACCAGCAGATGCCAGTTTGCGAGGAATCTTAAAGCAGGAGACATGATAAGAAGCAGACATGGCAAAGTTTGCGCCTTCTCTAAGAGGTGCCTCCACGAATACCTTTAGCTCCCCCTTTTGGATAGGTTCCTTGCAGGTCTTGCACTTAGCCCGGGAGGTTTTGGCGAGCTGAATTTATCCGACCGATTCAAATCCCATTGTCGACGACGAATTGAGTCCAATTGATACAAATTAATGGTGAGCCAAATCGAGTCATTGACAAACAAACTTCGATTCCAAAAGATCTGTCACATCGGAAATGGAAGGAACTTTTCTTTGTGTTGGCATACGACGAAAAGAGATACTGCTCGCGACCACATACTGAATACGCACCGCAATAGAATATGTACTTTCTGACATGATTGGTAGCTACTCTGTTGATATTGAATCAGCAACAAGTTGGATTAGACAGTGTCAGTCACTCTGCCGTATTGGCGCCACTTCTGGTGTGATTTCGTAGACAATCAAAAATGGGAATGGTCATGAGAGACCTTGATGTACCGTATGGTACGAGTACGACTAATGGGGGGAATGAAGGAAGATCTCAAAATTAATCAGAATAGGCAAGAAGGGTACGAGTACGCTGTAGTTGAAAATGGCGCGCCACCATCTTTGTCATTATCACTTTCACGGTAAATTCAGTAAGTTCTCTGTGTGAGCCAAAAGCCAAAGCTTACTCACAACAGATCTTTATCATATCTTTAGACTGTATGTACGTAGCATACGATGGTCGGAATCCGCCTTCGCAGTTCAGTAGGTACATCCATAGTACAAATATACTAAAAATACTAGTAGTAATACAGTAACAACGTCTTCTTACAGTGCTAAGGTACGATACCGTACTGTAATACTGTAGCAGAAATACGTGATACGTACAAAGGTACGTGATTGAGCCTCGCACCGTTTGGTCCAGGTTTCAACAGAAAGGTCAAGTCCGACGACGACATCAAATTGAAGATGAACCCTAACTCCTACTAGAGGAGGGAGATGCGAGCGAGACAGGAACAACGGTAATTATTTTTGTTGGTGTGAAGGCTTCTGTCGACATCTGGCGCAAAGAAAGAAAGATGGCAAGGAGGGACGATTTCGTTTTCTATTTAGCACTGCCCATCGCTGTCTGCATTATTTGCTTCGCCGCGGAACTCCAAGCACTCACAAATACGAAAAGCTACACAAGCATAAATCGGCGATCTTCTCACTCCATTCAACAAACAATCCAGCACCGACGGTTTCTTCTGGGTATACGTTCGAAGATTACAGCAAGTGCTACCCTCGCTGGTGGCGACAACAAAAGCGAAGAAACTATCCGAGTGGGGGATCTCCTGAGCGACCTGCCGACACCCACATTGCTGATCGAGTTGTCTCTGGCGGAAAGCGCTCTCAAGAACACAACCACGAGCTTGGACGACGCGCTATCTCTTTTGTCGTCGAAGAGTGTCGCAACAGGACGCCCGGACCGAGTCAGCGGAAACAACAATGCCATCGACGAGACGGTTTGCGAACAACTCCTCGATGGATCGATCTTCCTGCACACTAGAGTCACGGACACGAGCGTCCGCGATCGGATCAACCGAGAACACGGGTCCGGCAAGTCGCCCGTGATCGGGGGGGTCGATGCCTGCCCCGATCGACACGTGAAAGGTGGTGCCTACCTCGGGATCGGACTGAGCAACCACCACGTTGGTGGCTATTATTGGGCACGCGGAATGGGGATCGGAGCGAGCCTGGAAGCCCACGGCGTTGCCTTTCGCGAAACTCCGACGCCAGAAACCGAAACAGGGGAAAGGAAGAATACAGGCAGCAAATCCTCGGAGAAATTGGCTTCGGATGTTGGCGGTGGCGATGCTGGTAGGAGCGGTGGTGAATTGTATTGGACACGGCGATCCTCGGATCCTACTAAAAGCAATAGTACAAGTGGGAGTGATGCTGCCTCGGGAGCTCTTTGTCGGGGAGACACCACGGAGGAATCCAGCAACTCAAACGATGGCAAGAGGTCGGAATGGGCCGACTTCTTGGTCCCCGGGGATACGGTGCAATTGATTCCGTACAGCCCAGTAAGGGTGCTTCGCGAGTCGGCGTTCCAGAGACTTGTGGGAGTTCGGCGGGTGGGTCGACCGCTCGGTGCGGATCCCATTGTCGAGCGGCTTTGGGAAAGAGAAACTGCTACAGCGGAAGAAAGCAGCAGCAACACTACTGGTTTTGGCTCTTTGGTCCCTCTCTAGCATTGTTCCATGCATTCTTAGTTGGCAGGTGGTCTGTACTCGAGAATTAGAATACCATAGGCTTAAATTTTTACTGACTTCTACCCGCGATTGTCGCTTTTAATTGGCAGGTCCTCCGTGGTTACATATACTTGGTAACTCATTAGGGGAATGTCGTCCGCTTTTTTGTCTGACATTTGTCCTCTATTGTATCTCAATTTCATGCATCGATCCAAACTGCACATATCGATCCATAGGGACCATTTCGCTTGCACTTCCAGGGTTTTTTCATGGTATAGTGGATAACATTGATGTCTTCCAGTTTGTGCTGGTCCCAGAACTCACGCTGAAATCTATAGAGTGCGAGGTTGGCATTGTTCACAAACCCGATCTCGTGCCAATTGTCTTTGTAGACCTCGTTGAGGAATCCCTGGTCGGACATGATAAAGTCAAATTCCAGGCCGCTGTTCAATAGCTCGA
>CAACVS010000510.1:0-15664 GCA_900660405.1 Pseudo-nitzschia multistriata
GTACGTAGGAATGGTATGCTCCTTCATTCCTTTCTTGTAAGCTTCGTATCGTACGTAACGATTCCTCGGTACGTACGTCCGTTGCAAGTGTTCAGCATAGACAACAAATCAATAAATTCCATTCCTACTATTTCAGAAACAACGAGTAGTCACAGTGCTTTCATTCATAAGCTTCTAAATTCTTTTCAGATTGTTACTTTTTACCTTGGTACTACCTTAGCTTTTGCACCGTAGTACAGTAACTATTTGCGTTAGAGACCCAATTGATTCGATTCCGAGTCATGAGGAAAGCAAATAGGACTCGTGCTGGAACGTCGATAGATTTCCAATTTCCAGAATTGGTTCCGGTCAAACTTGGTCCAGAATGAACGGAAATCTTTTTCCTGAGAAATCCTGAGAACTATTCAACCTTATTACACTTTCAGTGCATAATGCTTTTGGTTCTCTATTCTGATGACATACAGTAATACAAAACGGCGACAACATTATTGTAGAAGATGACGAACTGGAATAAGATAATTTTCGAATACATCTGCCCTTCTATTGGCATTCTGATTTCAACCGCCCTTTATACAGCGCCTGTAAAGGTAAGTGTGACATGAGCAGATATAATGATTCAAATTTGATGAACAAAACACCGAGACTACGAAAGAGAAAGATAGTTGTTTGTATCAACTTTGTAGGGAAAATCGCATCTTTTGACAAATTCAATTTAATCGGCGTGGACCTCTTGATTTGCCATCTCTAGTCACTTGTGATCGCACTTGAGAGGAAAAGCTTGGGAACTCTGAATCCAACGCCATGGGGAATCATGACGGGGAACTGTCTTGGATGGCTCGCGTATGCCTACTATTCACATGACCAGTTCGTTCTGGCTAGCAACATTCCAGGGATTTTGATAAGCTTCTGGCTGAATACTGGAGCATCCAAGCTTCAGTATTACGCGCAGGTCGAAGAAACAAACGAAGCCGACAACGCCAGCGAAAATGGTACTACGACATGGGCAGTATTCACATCTCAAGATAAATTATTGCTAGGAGTTTTGAGTTTTTGGGCTGCGGTTTTAGTTGGTGTCGGATGGTTAGAAATTGCGAATGGTCGGGAGAAAGAGATAGTTGGCATTTTTGTTAACATCAATTTATTGTTCTTTTACGGAGCACCACTGCAAACGATCAAAATAGTGATCGACGAGAAATGTTCTGACAGCATTCATAACCTTACAATGCTTTTGAACTGCACCAATGCTGGCTTTTGGGGAGCCTACGGAATTGCAATGGACAACATTGTGATCTACGGGCCAAATGGGATAGGGTTGTTCCTTGGTTTCAGTCAAGTTATTCTCTGCTGTATATTTCCAAAAAGTTCGGACCGGACATCTCCTGGAGGTGTTGATCATGCACCTCTATTGGATGCAAGCGAAGATGACTCCAACACGGACGAGGCGATAGCAGTAGTGCCTGTATCCCAGGTTATATGAAACCGTATCTGTTGCTTTGACAAGTGTACGCACGGTATACCCAGCAAATTAAGGGTCTACGCGCTCTACAAGGAAAGGTCGCATAACAAGCGATGCTTATGTAGAGTGCAGCTGTACCTGTACAACAACTATTCTTCTTTTAACTTAACCTCTCCATTCTCAGGTGGCCGATAATATACCATTTGAGAGCCCTCCGTAGAATTTAAGGCACACGTAAGTCTCTCTTCCACGTTAGGATCCTTTGAGTCTATCGATGATCTCATCTCATCACCGTAGTCAAAACTTTGAAACCGACCAGTGCCGATTACTTCCATACCTTCATCCTCCTCTTCGCAATTTTCAGATATACAATAAGTTGTGACCCCGTCACTTCGAAGAATCAAATCTCTTGCCTCCCGGCAATCGACATATCCCAACCTATCCGACATCAGTTTTATACTGAAGTTACGCAAAGAGCACAGTGCTGCCGACTTGTTCGTCGAGCCTTCTGACGATTCAGTATCACTCGACACCGACTCGCATTCTTCGAAGGGGACCACTTCGTACCCGATAGCCATGGGTGTTGCTGTATCAATATCCATTTTCTTTAGTTGCTTTGTTTCATATTCCGAGAGTCCTTCTACCTCATTTAATCGTCTCAAAAAGTCTTTGACAGATTTCATCCTCTTCTCAGCTAGGATTCTTTGATGCTTATGGATCTCTTCTTCGTGTTCTGGACGGGGAATCATTGCGCCATATAATTGTTGGCCTGGAATCAAAGTGCATCGACTTCCGAGATCTGTCACAGAAACTCTTGCATTGTTTCCGACTTTACGATGTGGCGGAGGTTTCCGGTACACTCTTGAAGATGACTGAGGCAGAGGTCGGTCGTGGTGGCGAGCTGGATCGATTTCGACAATCAAAATATGAATGAGATAACCTTTTTCAGGATAATGTATAATGAAAATCATTTCAAACTTACAGAGATTAAAAGAAGGAACATGAACGCTATAGGTTCCAAATGCAACTTCTTTCATGTCTTTGATTTTGAGAGCTTCTTCCCTGCTAAGACGGGCTTGATGGCTTTGTATGTCGAAGTTCTTAATCAGATCGTTGAGTTTGCCATCTCTCTTCTCGTTTGCTCGTAAGAAAAGGTCAACAAGTTTCATATGTGGTCCCAAGAAGCCCCACACAATAAGTCTTCCGACCCAGGTGAGAATAAACCCCCATGGTAGGGCGAGCGCAACTATTCCGGCTGACAAGAATGTAGCGGTGACTACAAAAGGTATGTAGGAAGAAACGTTAGTCGACTATTGAGCTTTGCGATAATGTATCGGGATCAGTACTTACCCAAAAACGATACGATGCTTTCTTCCCACGTCAAGATGATTTTGACAAAACGTAATTTCTTACAAATGCGTCCAACTATTCCCTGGTATCGTGCAAGTCGATTCAATAAATCGACAGGAATCAGCGCTTGATTGGATACTTCGGTATGAATGTTGACGTCACTGATGTCATTTATTTCTTGAAGTAACTCTGCTTTTCTCTCTGCTATCTTTCTATCCTTTTCGATGCGTTTTTCCCAGGCTAATTCATACGCTCTAGCTTCTGCCGCCCCTTCATACTCCTTTATGCACTTCACAGGTATCGATGATTTTCCAGTGCGGAGAATATTTAAATAATCGAAGAATGAAAGGCGACTCTGCCACGGCGAAGGGTGCTGACGTCGTATAGTCAAGTTAGCCAGCATCATCCAAGCAATCGCTAATAGAGAGTATGGAACAATTAATTGGGGTTTCTCGACAAGTCTCGTCGAAAAGACAAAAAGAATAAGCGAATGTAACGGAAGCATAATGGAGAAGATTTCGACCTGACCTTTCCACAGTATGAGGGATCTCAATGTATCTGAGATTGCATAGCTCACCCCCGCCTTATATTCAAAAATCTCGTTGATATAAGACCGCATTAAAGTGATATCAAACTCTCCTTTATCGCCATACTCGCCATAACATGTGTATCGGACTACTCGAAAAGTTTTTTCTTTCAAGACGTTTACGTGCATGTTCGGTCTAGATTTCATAGCGGCAAGAAGAGCTGCTCGCGGGTCAAACCATTCAAGTCGTACTCGTATAGTGATACTTCCAGCAGCTTTTCTTTCCGTGACATTTGAACTCGGATAGAGATTATACGTGAGCGTATGAACTGTATCACGCTGTAAGTTACAAACATTGACCGCGACTCTTCCAATAGGATCATGAGTCCCGAGTACGTCAAAGTCAAACACTCCCAAATACAAAATTGAAGCCGGGTGCATTATATTGAACGAAAATGCTCTGTTCGTCCATGGCATCCACCGTGGGCTGAGTTCGTCGTCGATTACATCCGTCATGGCACAGGTGTCCTCGTATACTAATGTACAGAAAGAGTCTGTAAAATTTCCCATCATTTCCCCTCCTGAATCTAAATTCGGAAGATCGTCGCATGATAATACTTCTACAAATAGTTTTCCTATCGAGCCAGAGCCTGCTTCCGTCCACTTCGTAGATGGCAATCGTGTTTCGACGTTGAGGTCGTAAGGTCGAAGGAATTCTGTTTTTTCTTGTCTGTCAGGATCGGGATATGGTTTTACCCTTTTCATTACTTGCCCACTTTCGGGGCACGTCGAGGTTTGCGAAACAAATATATTTCCAACGGACTGAAAAATTGAACTTTGCGCCACTTCTGCCTCATCTTTCTCGGTCATCATGGTCGCAAGTGGACGATCTGATCTCTTGTGAAAAAGAGTAGAAGTCGTCTCCATCGGCCTCGTGGAGGAATCTAACATCATATCTCCAATTCGCTCCATATGTGAAGCAGACAGATCTTTGTTTAGAACCGATAAAATTTCAATGTCAGACGGCGTGGCTACTCGACATCGCACAGCAAGTTTCCCCAAATTACGCGTCTGTTCCCCGAGTTCATCTTCTATGTTCAATTCAAACCGTTCCTCGTCACAGTGAGACAGAATTGTTTTCGAATCGACGTGTATTTGCCCCATAAATACACTGGTGACTGTTGTGAGCATACTAGGGAGAGCGCTCTCTTTCTTAATGTACACCGAAATATTCATTATTGAACGACTCAATTCAATAGCTGTCGTCCGCACCAAAAATATACTTCTGGAGGAATGAGGGGTCCATATTGGATTGCATCCTAATTCTTCTGAAGGTTTCGTTTTATGTATTCTCACCCCATTATATTTCACTACGCAAAAGGGTTGCAGAGAATTGGGGTCGATTCCCTGACAAATTTCATAATCGTCGCGTAGCACTAGATTCCTTGCACCTACTAATTCAAACAAAAGCACAAGTTCATCCCTGCGTGCGCCATCGTTTCCTGCGGATCCATCATCCATCTTCGATGAGAAATCTTTTGTTACTCGATTCGTGTTTCGTATCAGGTTTTGCTTTCAGACATGTATTTTGATTTATTGAAATAATAGAGAAGAGCAACGTGTGATGTGATTCCTTGATGCCACGGTGTCTGTGAGGCAGTCGCTCTGCTCTATTCTGTATTTTTGGAAGAAAATTTCTGGTCCCTCCTCCCTGTTTCACACCACGATACAGTAACGCACGAACCGTACCGGCCGGTACGGTACGTAGATGGAGAAATTTTGCGATAATTTTTGTAACAGTATTTCACCATCAACTTGTCGCTCCAATTTTGAGACGTTGACCATGTATCATTTTTTGTGAAATATTAGTTTTTTGTAGCCGTTCAACGAATACTTATTAATTGGCTCTGGAACGCAAATTCGTACTGTACTGTACAGTAAGGAATGCTCCTGCAAGAACGACTACTACGTACGGTACGTACGGTGCACAGTACGAGTACGAGTACTCAATGAATAGACGATACGGTAGTACGTACCGTATCGTAGATGTTCAGTTGATACTGTACTGTACCTTATGGTTCGTACGGTGCTACGATCCGTAGTCCGCATTTCGTCATATATATGTATGATATATATATTACATATGTATTAAGTAGTACATGAAACGACTCAATGGACTAACAACAGAATTTGTCAGGTTTCGCCAACTTGCGATGAGAACGAAAAAAGAATTATTATTCATTCTGCGAATTCGAGAGTTTTTGTTGACGAGTTTCCATTCGTGAACAGGGTGATGTCATCGCTGTCAAAAGAAAGTATGGATACGAATTAGTAGTACAGTAATGTACTCGTACAACAGTTCGATACATCGTTTATCGTACTGCAGAACCCCACATCGTACGGTACAACGTTTGCGGTACTAGACGTATTAACGACGATTCCACGGTTTCTCTATTTCAAGATTCGATTCGATTTGGTGATCTTGTTGTGATTCGATTCCGTCTTCCTCTCCATCGTACCGTGATGCTTCTCCAAAGTACTGTACTGTATTACCGTAGAAGGTACTGGTGCACCGAGCGGTGTGGTATCTACAGAAACAATTCCACCGAATAGTGCCGAACGAGTACGTACTACTCGTACTGTTGGAGAGGGAGAAATTCGTAGAACTAATTCCATTTCAAATTGAAGAAACGACGACGAGCAAACTGAAAAGGATCAGCTCGGCGGCTTGTCGTTAGGTCCATTTCCAAGAGCGAAAAACTTCTCTCTCGACAAGACACGATCGAAAGCACAAATCCGATTTTCTCTAAACGACAATCTCAATCAAAGCAAAAGACACCAAAAATAGAACAAAACAATGCCACCCGCTAGCGTTGCTTCTCTCCCCGAAKGGGACATGACGATCAACAAAATCGACAGCCTCGACGAACTTCACACGAAGCCAACTATGGAAAACCCGGTCAAGAAGAAGGCCCGAACCGAGAAAGGTACGTACGGTCTTGCACTCGTGCTCTACCGATGCGTTGAGTCGGAGAGCAGAGCACAATGTGTTGGAAATGGAATTCTTGTTTTGCACTTTATTGTCTCAACGAACTGCGTTGCTTTGATTTATTTTTCTCCTAGACAATGACGACGATGACTCATGTAGGGGCATTCCAAAGCCGGAGTTCACCAAGATGGACCACATCCCTATCACCACCCATACCAATGCCTTTGGGGTCGACCCGGTACCGGTGTTGTGGAGTCACCCCAACCCGGAGGTCCGCGGGCCGATCATTTCCACCGTCCGCCACGCGGCTCAGAGGAACGCCATTGGGGCGCATCAGGGAAGCTATTGCATCTACACCGGGCTTGCGGTAGCGGCGAAAAAACTGGACCCGGACTACGTTCCGAATTTTAAGGGAACCTCTCCCGTCTTTAAGATTGGGCCCCATCCGTCCTGGGCCGATCCGAAGAAGATTGCAGGTGTGTTTATTACGTCGTGGCCGCTGTCTGTCTATTTTCGAAGTCATGGACGTGTTCCTTTTTTGTCTTCGTCTTTCATCTCACCCCATTATTCCCACCGAACCATACCACATTAGCTCTTGACCCCTTTGGTCACGTGACTACCGAGGTTTACGGAGACTGGCTGAAGAAGGGCTGGTGAGTTGAACAACGTCGTTTTGTCGTTTCTAGCTACCAATTCTCGCTTTTGTTCCCGCACATGCTCATATACTCCCAACTGTTTCTTAAAAACCAACAAAACAGGGACATTCGCCCCACGATGGCGGTGACTAAAGCCCACCTAGATCTGCCAGAATGCCGAGAGGCTCTGGCCGCGGGGCGTCTCAAGGCCGACGGTAAGATCCTGATGCCTTCCGGGCAGTCGATTGTTTCGAAGGCAGCTATCGAGCCCGTCTGGTACCTTCCCGAAATCGCTCGCCGGTTCGAAACCACCGAATCGAATCTCCGTCGCTCTATTTTTCGTATGACTAACGGAATGTATCCCGAGCTCATCACGCGTCCCGACATCAAAGTCTTTCTTCCTCCCATTGGTGGTGAGTTGCCTGTTGTGTTGCTGTGCCGCCTCGCTCTTTGACTGAAGGGAAAGGAACGAAAAGAACAGAACCCTAACATCGACATGTGTTTGTTTTTGAAAACTCGAACTCTTGCAGGTTTGACCATTTACATCTGGGGGGATCCAGAAACGATTCCAGACGAAAACATTGAATTGACATGCCGTGTTCATGACGAATGCAATGGGAGCGACGTCTTTGGAAGGTACGTGCGGAAAAAGTAGTAAAGAAAGCGCCAAAACACGAAGAAATCTGACGAAAAATTATAATTCTTTGTTTCTTAACTGCCGTCCATTGATCTAAACTCGCAACCACGGAAATAACCCCGTGTAGTGACATCTGTACCTGCCGCCCGTACCTGACACATGCCATCGAGGAATGCATCAAGACGGCGCAAAAGGGAGGATGTGGTATTGTCATTTACTTCCGCAAGGAGGGGAGATCTCTGGGAGAAGTGACAAAATACTTGGTGTACAACTCGAGAAAGCGTCAGGAAGGTGGCGACCGAGCAGAGCGTTACTTTGAGTGCACGGAACAGGTTGCAGGTAAATAAACATCAAAACGCATCGATGAAATGCATATGAATGCATTGCTATCATTTTTCTCACCTTGTTTTGTTTCGTCTACTTTCGTATCTCTAGGCGTCCAAGACACCCGCTTCCAGGCACTGATGCCCGATCCGCTGCACTTTTTGGGAGTCACAAAGATCCATAATTTTATTTCCATGTCCGACATGAAGTACGATGCCATTGTAAACACCGGAATCAAGGTTGTTAACCGAGTCGAAATTCCTCCTGAGATGGTTCCCGCCGACGCCCAGGTCGAAATCACCGCAAAGGTTTTCCATGGTTACAATGCCGGGAAGGCGTATCAGGATGTGGATGCCGACAAGCTGAAGCAGACTGTCGGCCGCGAGTATACCTTGGATGAAGAACCGAGTGATGATTGCTCGAGCAGCACGGGCTCCGCAGAGGAAGAGAGCCCTTGCTGCAAAAATGGTGTGTGCAGCAAGAACAAAGAGTAATGTACTTAGTCCTTCTGCAACGAAGTGTGGCAGGTCAACAATCTCATGCCTCTATGATAGCAGTTTATTCGGAAATCAAAATAGTGCACGGTGGAAGCTCTAGAAAAATACAAGCTAAAAAATTATGAAATGATTAAAATACTACTTCGGTAGTAAGTAACAAAAATTTTTGAGAATGTGTTTTGACATGAAAAGTTAAAGTGTAGAATTTTAGCAAGTAGCATATCAATTCTTGTTTGATCTGTGTTTCGTATCCACGTTTCTTTGCTATACCATGCCTAATATCTAAACAAAAAATTCGACCGAGTACAAAAATACTTCGGTAGTATTTAGGCCTCGATGTGTGGCAGTGATGCACTTGGACATACAGGGGAATGCATAATAACAGTACAAGACAGTATGGATAGTAACGAATCGTCCGGTATTTGCTGCCGACCTCTACAGCTTCGAGTATACCATACAGTTTTGAGAAAGAACAGAGCAATATCGTCCGCCCCATTATAGCAGATGATTGTAGTTCTTGTCGCTCTTCGTAGTAGAGTATTGCGGTATTACCGAAAGAGACAAGGCCGAGTTAAGATACGTTGTACTTTATTTCACTGTAGCTTGCGTCAAATGTCGTTGCTAGCACGGTTTGCGAAGTGTTGTTAGAATATATGTTACTTCGACTACAGTGATTGGCGGAATCTACGAGTTTTGGAACACGGAAACAAAAAGAGGCGATAACATACGTCGTAATCATGTGCTAGTTATATGAAAGTAAAGTCAAATAATCTCCTATGAGCACACAGCGTACGTAAGAAAGTCTGCTCCGCGCAGCGTTCACGAGGGTGCGGTTTGGTGCAGTACGTCACGGCACGGAAAGCTCTAGAGTGGTGTGTGGAGGGTTACGAAACCATCCATCTAGGATCGATCTATCAATCAATGAATCCACTGTTTAGAAGTAAAAACTTCCGGTCCATTCGTTAACAATGTCCAACATTGGCTTTTGTTCAATAGCGGTGGCGAAAATAAGAGAAATCAGACCCAACATAGCCAAGCGTCCGTTGATGATTTCGGCTTCCTCCGTGAGGCCAGTCTTGAATTCTGGCATGTATCCGAAAGGCTTGGAGTTTCGTTCCATCGACTTTTCGTATGACTCGTCATCAGGATCCAACAAAAGGGAATCTCCGAAAGGTAGTGGGCAGATTGTGGCCATGAGTGAGATGGCAAAGAAATGCATGTTAGCGGCCAAAATAATGGCACGTCCTTGCGTGATGGTTCCCTTTCCGGTAATGGTGGCGAGGGTACCCCATTCCTTAAGGTCCAAAGGAACGTCCATGTTGGGGATCAATCCGTGTCCCTTAGCGTAGGCAGTGGCGCAGATGAAGAACCATCCGAACATGGCGTGACGTCCATTCCACTTCTCGGCGTGGACAGAAGGTCCCCATCCATACTTAGCAAGGGGCGCAAATTCTTCTTCCCATCGTGCCTGGGCCTCTTCGTAAACCTCAGGGTTGGCGATGTTCAAGCTAGTGGCGGCAATGAATAGAGGGCAAGCACAAAAAGAAGCAACAAAAACTCATGAGGTTGCGGTCGTTGCGAGTCTGAACAAGATACACGATAGAAACACCGCCACTTGCAGGAATGTATACGAATGAAACAGCGAACTCCTTACCTGCTGCTTTTGAGGGATGTGGCTGGCTTCGCAGGGGCGAAGGCACTAGCGCCTCCGACGCTAAGAAAAAGAGTTACAAGAGATTTGATAGGCGCCATCTTGAATTGATTGTTTTGTGATTTTATTACACAAACCAGAGTACTACTAGATTGGAATAGTTATTTCGGAAGCGTGGGCGGAGTACAGCATAGCGGTACACAAAGCGTAGTACAGAACCCATAGCGTAACAAGAAGTTGGGTCTCTTGATGAACATCGTTGAGAGTTGCCAGAAGAACACACGTTGTTTTCGTACAGACCGCAAGTTGAATTTTGTTGCCTCGCGATCTATTTTAAAAACATGGAACAAATAATGAACTTGTTCCCCCAAAATTAGGGGGGAAGAAATTTGAAGTAATGTATTAGACATATTTTTTGATCACGAGCCTGACTGGAAAACGCTAAACCTGTCTCCGATAGGGAAGTACTTCTACTTCTTACCTCGTAAAGTATGGTACCAATTTCCATTAGCAGCTTAACAGTTTCCTTCTTTTTGTTTCACTGTTTGGATCTGTTCAGAAAGAAACCCGAGAAAGAGGGCCACCGCACACGCCGTTTCCGTGTATCTCTGTGCAGTGAAAGTTTTCATACCATACGTACGATACCATGAGGATAGTCTGTGTTGCCTTCGTGCTGCTGCACCCCGCGGCAATCGGCCACGCACTACTGCTTCCACCACCCGCAACGCGAAAGCTTGCCGTGATTGGCAGTATCGAGCCAGCAACCCGACCATCCCGTTCCCACACCCGGAATCGATTCGGGCCGTCATCCACATGTGACACCGCCCTCTCCTCCAAAGCTCCACCCGAAGAATACGACGACGGGATTGGCGATCTACAAAACCAAAACAACAGGAACGACGGCGACGACAACAACTGGCAGGAGCGGAGCGACGATGCCGCGACGAATTATGCCGAGGGCGAGTCTCTCTCTGCGGAATTCTTTCAAAACCTACGGGATCGACAGGAAGGCGGGGCCGTGGACGCGAATTCTTCGCTGTCGTCACTCTCCCGGTCCCCTGTGTCACGAGAGCAGTTCGACAGCGGCTTGTTCGAACCAAGTGAATACGACGACAACTATACGGACGCCCGAGCCAATGCCCCGCCAACTCCGGGGACCAAAAAATTTACCGGTCGACGGAGCGAGGGGAGCTTGGACTATTTCGGAGCCTCCTCTAGCGGGAACAACCAGAGGAGTGGCGGCAGCAACAATAGCAACAACAACAACGCGGTGCGGCAGCAAATGATGAGGAGGGAGTACGACTTGGTCAGCGGGGCGACGGGGAGGACCGCCCTCGGCCTGCAGGCGGGGCTCGCGTTGACCATGCTGGTGTTCTTTCTCTACGTTGGGTTCTCCGGGGGCATCGTGAGCGGAGAAGGAGCAGTCGACGCGGACTTTGGTGGGGACGACCTCATCCAGTTCGAACAGATAATACCTTTGCCGCGGGATTCCGACAAGAGCGTTTGGATATAACACGAGAAAACACACGAAGGATAACACTGAGTTACTTGCAATCGCACAAGTTCATGCCATCAAAAAATCACGAAACAGAGAGGATCAATCTCCACCTCACGAAGTCATAGTCGAATACTACCGCTACCGGTACTTCTCGTTAATGTGTGTTTCTTCTTTTCTGGGCCTCCTTGTGCATTGTGTATTCAAGTATGCTACAGTTTCCGTACATAGTACCGTGTTTCTATTCTAGTGTGCTCAGGAATGGTTTGGAAAAAGCAGTAAACTTTCGGAAGGTGTTGCATGTGTAGAGGAAGGTATGGATAAAGGGGATTTTACTCGACTATTATAATTCTAATTTAGATGCGTCCGGCAGCTTCGGCTTCGGCACGTTCTTGAAGGATGGTCTTCTTGATACCACGTCCCTTAGGAAGGGTGATTTCAGGCTTTTGTCCATTTCCGATGACAAAAACGTTGCTTAGTCGTGTTGCGAAGGTGTTACCCTTGTTATCCTTCACGGTGACGATGGAGAAAGAACCATCGTGCTTTTCGACGTGCATAAGAGTACCAACACGTCCGCAGTTATGACCCTTGGTGATCATGACCATAGATCCCAATCCGAATGCGAAAATGTCCGAGGCCTTTCCTGTGGCAATCGAAACCTTCACGGTGTCGTTGACCTTGATATCAGGGTCGGGGTATCGGAGGGTGCGTCCGTCGTGTGTGACGGCGCAAGGGACCTTGTTGGCACCAACGAAAACCTTGTTGATTCTGCAAAGCTTGTACTGAGCTTCCTCGCGGTCAAGTCGGCAAAGGACATATCGTCCCTTAACGTCGTACAGAAGACGGAACCGATCGTTCGACTTGGGCATCTCAATGACGTCCATGAACCCTGCAGGGTAGTTGGCATCGGTTCGGACCTTTCCGTCGACCTGGACGCAACGTTCCATGCAGATTTGCTGGCACTCCTTTCCGGTCAAGGCATACTTGAGACGTTCACGGAGAATAATAGCAATGGGCAGGCACTCACGGAGCTTGTGAGGTCCCGTGGAGGGTCTGGGGGCCCAGACACCTCCCATCTTTCCGATGTTCCAGTGCTTCGGCGCATGGAGGCGCTTCAAGTGCTTCTTAGGTCCACGAGCCCTACGGTAAGAGTGTTAAACGTCGACGAAAACGTGAGAAAAAGGATCATGGACGCAGGTCCTGATCCACCGCTAATCGAATCGAGATGGGAAGCCGACGCAATTACGAAGGCTCTTCTCCTTAGGCATCATTTCTGGCTTGCCTGATACATCGCACTACATAGGTGATCTAATATTCCCATCTTGCACCACCAACTTCACTTACATTTTTCTTTCTTCTTAGTTGTATTCGATGAAGACGTGCAAGCAAATAGAAGTTGGATTGTCGGAGGATGGTCCTACGAGTTGTACTAATGAAGGCGTTGTGCAGAACCTGCTTTTTGTTATGGAAAACATGGGAAAATTTGGGGCGATGGTTATACGTAACCTTTGGTATGTTCTATACATGAGTCTGTCATCGTCCGTAATTTTTTGCCACTCCGTTTCAGTAAATCGGTAAATCGGTAAGAGATTATTACGGGATTCACGTAAAATTTCCCTGTAGGCGTAACGAATCGACCACAATCGCGGACGGAGGTGCCCCTTTCAAAACTTGCTACTTGCAACTAGAGTTGCTTACTTTTTTCTCTTCGTTACCTTAGGAAACAACAAATTAATGTGAGTCGCGATGGTACTCTCTCATCATGGATGATTGAGCTGCTGCCTTCTGCACACGATGTTGGTTAATAACTTATAATGGCCGTAATGCTCACCGTTCCCCTCCTTCGTTTTCGTTCTTAGCAAGATGGGTCGTCTTCATGCTCCAGGAAAGGGTATCTCCAAGAGTGCCAAGCCTTACAAGCGTACTCCTCCTTCGTGGTTGAAGATCTCTGCCGCCGATGTCGAGGAGCACATCTGCAAGCTTGCAAAGAAGKGTTTGACCCCCTCCCAAATTGGTGTTATCTTGCGAGATTCTAACGGAATCGCACAGGTCAAGTCCGTTACTGGACAGAAGATTGTTCGAATCCTCAAGGCCAATGGACTTGCCCCTGAAATCCCTGAGGATCTTTACATGCTTATCAAGAAGGCCGTCCAGGTCCGAAAGCATTTGGAAAGAAACCGAAAGGATAAGGACTCCAAGTTCCGTCTTATTTTGATCGAATCCAGAATCCACAGATTGGCACGATACTACAGAACTACCCGAAAGCTTCCCGCTAACTGGAGATACGAATCCGCCACTGCCTCTACCATGGTTGCCTAAGCGTTTCACATTAGTAGATTCATTTAACGAACGAGCTGTCTTTTGTATCCATTATCGACAACTATTAACAACGGGGGTTATTACGTTGACGCATCTAGTTTGTTCATTTTTTTATCTTGTACTCGGTAGGAAAGTATTTCAGGTTATTTCGCATGCAACATCTACAAACACTCTGATGATAATAGCAAAGACGAGCTTTCTGGAAAGTGTTGTCCAGAGTGTTGTTACCTCGATTTTAGCAGGTAGACTTCATTGCCAAATGCAGCCCTTCAACCCTCTACTCATGCACGAGCACAGGTCAACAAAAATCCCTAATCTGACCAGCAGGAGGCCACCAACATGAAATTAGTGCCATCCCAATTTCAATGCAATGACTAATAAGTGCTAGTAGTACTAGTAGCATTAACTTTGTAGTTTCGGTCACACCTCACACCAAGTGGTGCTACATAATGTATGGCAGTACTAGTAGTAGTACTACTACTAGTAGTATTGCTCCTCCTAGTATAATAGCAGCTATAAATTTTCAAAATGGTTTTTTTCAAACAGATGAACTTAAACTTTGTTTCTGAAAATTATCACCTAAATCTCCTACTGATCCCTACMTAGTACATACCTGGTTAAGGAAATCTGGCATCCAAACCACCATGGAGATGCCTCCTCTTCTTGTTGTTCCAAAGTGGAAAATCCTCTTCCCTGGCCTGCCTATATTTGACAAGTGCTTCATCCAAGAGCTCAGCATTATTTCTCCCCAGTCCTCCCCAGATGGTGGCAGTTTTTCTCTGCGGGATCCATCCCCTGTTCCTCCTCCTGAAGATGCTTCTAGTCACAATGATGTTGTTTCTGACAACAGAGCAGCAGCAGCAGCAGCAGCAACAACAACAACAACAATGATTTAGAATAATATTGTTGTTTCTAAGACATCTGTGTTGAACAGCAACAACAACAACCCAAGTCCCAATTTTCATCTTCTTTTAGATCTTAACCCAAGAAACCCTGATTTAGATCTTCTTTTGGATCTAAAATACCAGCCCCAGAGGATCCCAGCTGCTCCTAGATTTAGAATGCTGGCCTGTTCATGATTCGTCCTTAGCAGCAGCTTTGTTTGCCAAGGAAGCAGCAGCTTCAAATAAATCACAACACACTCCTCCTGTGCTGAGCAAGTATCCATCCCAGACCTTTCCAGTATTGAAGATTCCAGCCCTGATGTTGTTCTTTCTGGCATTTCTCCTGAACAACACCAACCCAAGCCCCTGTCAACCATCAGCTTCAGTTTCTATTGCAGTTGTTTCTTGCACCTATGTTGGAAGACAAAAACTCAAACCTATTCTTTCTGATGTTCCTGATGAACAATGCTTGGATTCTATGCACCCCATACTCAGCAGTTTGATTTTTCAGCAGTATCCGGCTTTCCAACAAGCATAAGTTTTTTCATCAGTTTTGTCCCTCAAGGACCCTTAACTCAACCTCCAAGAACAAGTCTTTGTCATCATACCCCACTTCTAAGTAGCATCCTCATTGCCTTACCAATGGAGATGCTTTCTTTTTCTATCAGTTGCATGCTGCTCCCAATTGCTCCTGATTCAAGGGAAGATCAGAGTATCAAATTGGACCAGAGAAGAAGCTTACTTATTACAATTAAGTGATGAGATATACTAATGTATACATCTCTGATGCCAATGAAAGGGAAGGACATCAAGTTAAACCTGTTAAATTACCTGAAGCAGCGTCACAAAAAGTGTTCGCGAGCAGTAGCGACCACTCGCAACCTTTTTTTTAAAAATACGC
>CAACVS010000511.1:0-18481 GCA_900660405.1 Pseudo-nitzschia multistriata
GCACAAAAACTACACGCGCGGGGTTGCGACCAAACCCCGCGAACACTTTTTGTGACGTAGCAGCACAAGTAGTAATCGGTGTAGTACAAGTAAACAGTTATAAAAGTATTGATAATGAAAATAAGTTTCTGGTACTGACTGAACACAATTCTACACAGTCATACTAGTGAGTCATTGTGTACTAGGGGATACTCTTTTTCTTATGGACAACCAAAGAAATGGTCATACTAGCTACTAGTAGTAGTACTAGGACGCACCACAAGGGTTTTAGTACATCTAGTAGTATTTGCTTCTATAATTTTCAAATCAAAATTTTTCAAACGCATGAAATTACACTTCGCTTATGAAAATTATCACCTAGAATTCCTACTGATTCCTACGTCCATTCCTACTTGACACACCCTTTCTGGCTTCCGAATCCACCATGGTGACATCCCCTTCCAAAGGGGAGAATCCTCCTCCTTGGCTCCATTCAAGAGGCAATCAAGCAATGTAACCAAGCCTATTTCCAAGTCTAGTATCGATATCCCCCAGCTGTTGGTTTGTCCCAGCTGGATCCATCCCCCCCTGGTTCCTCCGGAAGCACCACCGAGTGGTATCTTCCAGTGTTGAAGTTGTTTCCGGCATCCGTGCCGGAGAGCAATAACCACAACCCTAGCCCCCAGTATTCAACCAAGACCTAGTGAAGAACAAGCCTGGAGTATATGCTMCATCATACATCATACTCAGTTTTCAAGAAGATTTCCCAGCATCTCCATGCAGTTCCAGTATTTTACGGACCAGAAGAATATTCCGGTCATGATGTTGTTGTTATTGTTTCCGGCATTCATGTCGGAAAGCAATAACACCAACCCCATCCCCCAGTATTCAACCAAGACCTACTAGTGCAGAACAAGCCTGGAGTATATGCTACATCATACATCATACTCAGTTTAAAGAAGACATGCCGGGCAGCAGCAACACCATCCCCAGCCCCCAGTAGTCAACCAAGACCAATCCTTTGAAGAACAATGCCTGGAGTATATGCTACATCATACNCATGCCGGGCAGCAGCAACACCATCCCCAGCCCCCAGTAGTCAACCAAGACCAATCCTTTGAAGAACAATGCCTGGAGTATATGCTACATCATACTCAGTTTTAAAGAAGTCTCCCCAGCATCTTCATCTCCATGCAGTTCCAGTATTTTACGGACCGGACGGGTTTTCCGGTCAGGTTGTTGTTGGTTCTGGCATTTGTGTCAGAAAGCAATAACACCAACCCCAGCCCCCAGTATTCAACCAAGACCTAGTGAAGAACAAAGCCTGGAGTATATGCCAAATCATACTCAGTTTCAAGCTTTCTCAGCATCTCCATGCAGTTCCAGTATTTTCCGGACCGGAAGAAGATTCCGGTCATAACGTTGTTGTTGTTGTTTCTGGCATTCGTGTCGGAATGCAATAACACCAACCCMAGCCCCCAGTATTCAACCAAGACTATTCCTTTGAAGAACAACACCTGGAGTATATGCTACATCATACTCGTCAGTTTAAAAGAAGATTCCCCAGCATCTCCATGCAGTTCCAGTACTTTATGGACCAGAAGAATATTCCTGTCACGACGTTGTTGTTATTGTTTCCGGCATTCGTGTCGGAAAGCAATAACACCAACCCCATCCCCCAGTATTCAACCAACCCCGTTACTCCAGCTGAGTACTTTGCCTCAGCTGGATCCAACCCCAGTTCTCAAGGACTGGAAGCCCCAGTGCTTTCTGGTCATGATTGCTGTTGTTTCCGACCTCTGTGCCGGAAAGCAACAGCAACACCCCCAAAGTTTATTTTACCCCAAAACCAGCGGTGACAGAAGAAGTGATTTATTTGTTCCAGTGTCTTCTTCAAGAAGACAATACTCTGACAGCTGCTCCTTAGGCTGGGCTCAGCTGTACTTTGGTGAAAGACGTATGACAGTTCCTTTTTTCTTTTTCTTTTTGGCTTTTTTTTAAATTTTTCTTTTTGACTACATGTGTCCTCACACCACACTGGGGTTTGACTTGTCTTAATTGGCTTGCTAGTGTGTGTGGCACCCATCTCCTTGATCACTACGTGTGATAACTTGCCTACGGGTTGCCTCAAAAATAGTAGTATGATATTAAGATTTTTTTTTTAGTATTTGCTTCTGGACGGAGGAGGAAGTTGTATCGTACTTTACTAATCTCATTTGCCCCCACTCATCCTTAACCTGGTGGGAAATGTTAATAGGCTCTCTAGTGCATGTTATTGGGTTTCTACAGTAAAGAGTGAGTGCACTGCAGCTGTGGTTGTTGCTGTCTGGCGTCACTCACTAGCTATTCGTGATTGTGTTTGCATACGATTTGGGTTGGTGTTATTCTCCTCATAATCCTATCCGGTTTGAATCTTCGAATGCGGTCTTTTTTAAAAAGGGACCGTTTGAAAATAGAGTACCAATTTACAATTCAATGCTGTGTACGGTACTTAGTCGTAACTCGTACAGTACCAGTTTCCCTATTTAAATGTATCGTATGTTGTCGCCCTCGCTGTAGTACGGTTCGTACTATTCAGTACTTATTCTTACTCTGACAAAACTACGTTCGTAGCGTTCTACCCGGACGGTGTTTGTGCTTGGAATACAAGTATCCGTACCGTACCGTACAGTAGGTAGTTCGCAGTTGTTTCTTGTTCTCCGCTTTCGCTTTCGTTTGCGTTGGAGAGTTTACCTTCCGAGTATCGTGCTCTTTCCTCAGTTTCACTGCGTCGCTCAGAACATCTCCTCTGTGTGCAATAGAATTTTTGCTATTACTTTTGCGCTGTTACTCAGAAGTGTGGGCCGTGGTTTGGTTATGTCCCTTTTGTTTGTTTGATCGAAGTGAAATAGTGTAGAACCGTACACCGAAATCGGCATAACGACACGATAGGAATAACACTAAATCGAAGGAGCAGCACACTGCATCATACCAATCCACACCCAAACAAAGGGCAAAACCACAAAATGGCATCGCCCCGATGTTCTTCTTTCGCGTTCGAAACTGGCTTCCCCGGAAGCCCACACTCCATCACCAGTAACCACGGCAGCAATGGACCCTCCGAGATCACCGCTCGATCTCTAGCGCGGTCGTGCGGGCTGCTATCGGCTACGCTCTGGATCGGATACACGCTCGGAGCTTCGAAAGCGCCACCCACTG
Organism: Pseudo-nitzschia multistriata; assembly: GCA_900660405.1. Lineage (NCBI taxonomy): Eukaryota > Bacillariophyta > Bacillariophyceae > Bacillariales > Bacillariaceae > Pseudo-nitzschia > Pseudo-nitzschia multistriata. The sequence continues at coordinate 3,178 of CAACVS010000511.1, forward strand.
CGCCGGTGCTTTCATCCGATTTGAACGTGCTAGCATCTCTGCGCGTTCTAGCGGACCGGTTCGAGGAATGGATCCAGTGGATCGTTGTTCCCCTCTATCTGCTGGGAACCGTGACCTATCTCTCGGTGCGAACCTACAACGATACGGATTGGACTTTGGTGCTATCGAGCACAAAAACGAGCGAAAAAAAATTCAGATATTCGCTCCTCCCCTCGCTCAGAATGGCGAGCACGGAGACCATTCCCGAGGAACCCGAGGAAGAGGGCTTGAAAGAAGAAACGACGACGCCCTTGTCCGTCACACCCCTGCCTTCACAGAAGTACGACAAGCCGGCCCCGATCGACATGAACGGTACTTTCAAGGTGGTGGAGAACCACAACTTTGCAGAGTTTTTGAACGCCCAGGGCCTCCCTTGGTTTCTCTGCAAGGCAGCATCCAAGGCCCGACCCACACACACTTTTTCGCTGCCCACCTACTCGGATCTGACCATCACCATCAAGGGGATCATCGAATCAGAGACCCACTACACGATCGACGGCCCCTGTACGGAAACGACCATCCGGGGGCGGGTCTTTCGCGATTCGGTGAACTATCTGTACGAAGAAAGCGACGAAGGCGAAAACGACGGCGTCTGCGTCGGCCTGCGCACCACTAAGGTGTCCGTCGGTGAGGGGTACGCGGTCCACGTTCAGCGGCGGATCGTTCCCGCCGGGGCCACCTATGCTCCGCCCAAGGGGCAGCACGCGTACGACCTCGGGACTCCCGCGGACGTCGACCGGCTGCTCATGACGAACACGCTCGTCTACGACGAACCGGCCAAGGGGGGCAGCGGCGTCGTGGCCTCGCAGCTCTTCCACCGGCAATAACAGTGGCGTGTGGCTAAGGCAGGCGAACGAAACGAAACAGAACGGAACGGGGTTTGGTTTTGCGTTGGTGCTATAGTGTACCACGACGCAGTATAGAACAGGTAGCATGGTAAAATGACAAGAAATGAAAAATCATAGACCACCAACCATAGAGGAACAAACACCGTGGGTTCTTCGTTTGTTCCAATGAACCAGATGCATTGGGCAGTGTGCGGTACCGTTTGGTTTACACGTCGCATTCTCTGTTTCGACAAGATTGTTGTGATAACGACACGCCACGACGTTACTTGTACTATAGTACGATAGAAAGCATGATGCTTTAGTACATGTTTATGTTATGGATCCAAGGAAAAATGCACTAATTGATCTTTGCCGCTATGAACCATGATGGCCTTATCGTTGTATGAGTGCATGGATTGTCTTCCGAAATATACAATGATTTATATCTGCCGCACGTGGCGGAGCATTTTGTGGTTATATTGATTCAATCCAAACCAAATTGGCTCGATGGGTTTGTCTTCGTATTGGTTTTGATTTGTTTTGTTTTGCTGTGCGCCATCCAGCCACCACATCCCTCATTTATGGCCGGAGGGGTGGCTCCTTCTCGTAAAAGGCATCGGGGACTTCGCAGGCCGACGAATACTCCCCTCCGTCGGATTCGGCTTCCTCGCTGAAAAGGACGCACTCCTCGCAGAACTTCAGCACGTCTTCGGGGCCCAGCTCATAGAAATCCTCAAAAATATCGCAGTTCCCGGTCGCGACGCAGCGGTCGGCGCAATACTTTTCCGGCTTGAGAAAGGCCATGCGCTCGTCCCGCTTGTGATCGGCAAAGGCGGCCCGGTCCTCTCCGTCGAGCTCCAGCATGGAGGAGGGGTATCCGCTGGGGCTGGTTTCCGAGTCCGAGAGCCGCGAGAGAACCGCACCCTTGTTTTTTTTCATCCACTCGCCCTCGTATTCCTTGCGGTGGTCCTGGCGGTAGAGCTCTTTGTCGATCATGTCGGCAACCCAGTCTGTCGAATTGAACGTTGTGAGGGTGAGGCGAGGTGAGAAATTTCAAGTGGGTAGCATGTTGGTTAGCTGGCGAGACTAATGGGATGTTGCGAAACGAAACGAAATGAAACGAAGGAGAAATCCATCGCACTTGAAATCTGCGGTCGCAGTTTGTTTCCGTTTTCCGGTCGATCGATGCACGCCTTGTGCAGCCTGCTGTGGCTCGTTGCGCTGGGCTCCGATCCTTCGGTTTTTGGCGCTGCCAAGTTCTTTCGTGCCGTATTGCTTCGGACGTACCTTCCAGAAAGACCCGCGTGTCGCTAGATCCGTGGCGGCGGTGGTGGGACGCATACACCGGCCGGAAGGCCTCCACTTTCGACGTGAGGTGGATCATAGCGGCAAAGAAGCCGATCGCGCCCATTAGCGCTAGCGAGAGGCCGATGATGAAGGCCGGGTTTCCGACCAAGCTGCTGGATCGGTGGATCTTTGCGATCGAGTGCCTCCGTCGGAGCTGCGCCTGCTCGTATCGGTAGTGGGATTTTTCTTGTGAGGCAATCGTCATTTTGTGGTGCCGCGAGTTCAGTCGAGTTCAGTCGAGATATGTTTCAAGTTGGTGAATAACAGAAAAATAGTTGTGATGGGTATCGGATACACCAATAATAATTATTGACAAAGCACAAGACAATTCCGTGTCGTGTCGCGTCTTGTCTCCGGCTTCTTTGCTTCTTTCCTCGTGCAAAGAATTTCTCTGCGAGCATTACTGGTACGCGTACGAATGTCGTTCGACGAATCCGTCGAATCCCAGTGATGGATGTCACTGCTGTGAGGGTGAGTCGAAATCCAGTACAAAGCAGGGTACAAACTGGCCAGAAAGATTTTTCTTCTGCTTTCCAAACGATCATCATGGGAAGTACGAGTACGTACCGTCCGGTAATACGGCGTATGGGCAGACACTCGAAGCCAATCGGTCCCTGGTTTTTGTTTCATTCTAGAAACAAAAAAGCGTCACGACCATCCAATAAGAATCGTGGAGGAGATCGACCATGGCGGACACGAATGAACCTCGCTGCCTCGCACACAAAATAAACCCAAGAGAACCGTGGTGCTTTCGTGTCACGAATGAAGAAACTAAGGTAGGTCTACTCAAGCGTTACAATCAGCCCAAAACGGACGGTAGTAGACGGTGGCGAGCTTAGAGCATTGTACTACGAAGTAGACGAAGTAGAGGCAAAAGAGACTTTTGGGTGAGATTGTCTATGATTCTAAGTGGCAAAGAGATCCTGATGAACGAGGGACGAAAGATCACAACAAGGATATGGGAATGGAGCTTTCATCTCGGAACAAGTGAACCAAAATTACGCCTCGGTCAGTTACATCGACCAAAGATGCTGGTGGAGAGGTACGTACATTGCTACTGTTGAAAATACACAAATTTGATATCAAGCTAGCAGTGATATGAGAAATTTTCACGCAATATCATATTGGTTACTCTGAGTCTAGGTTGTCGTTGGGTTTGTATTATCATTCGAGTTCCATCACATTGCACGGGAGAAATCTTGATTCGTGTACTTCCAATTGAAGTCAGTAGAGCAGTGCAGACTCTTCAAGTCACCATGGTACCAGACCAAACCAACATTTATACGACTGGAATAGGAAACAAGCGAAGTAAAATCACGATTGTCGAGCAAGCAAGTCAGTGCATTGCTTGCCCATCCACCGTATAGATCTCGTTGTTTCCATGTGATCGTTCAACCTCCTTTTTGCAATCTTTTCCAAGCGTATTCTTTCCAAGACAAGCTTGATAGTTAACTGAGCAGCTAGTTTCGCCAGAACGGAAAGACCACAAAAGCAATGTTCTCATCACAAAACCCAAGCGTCCACACGACAAGACACCGCACGAAGATCCACTATCTCTTACGACCACACCCACATTCGTGATGGAAACACGACGGCTTTTCTTTCTCATGAATATCTTACCACGCTTCTAGTATTGCATAGAATAAATCTAGCTGTATCATTCGTACGCATAGGGATGTCGGGTGACTGTCCTATCGATCCTCCCTGTCCTCTTCTAAACCCTTGCCGTTTCCGCCAGTGGCGACGGTGGCATTGCTGTAGTCGCCGCCGCGAGTGCCGCGTCCTCTACGTTCCAGTGAACAACCCGGTCGTTCAGGTCACAGATCCGCGCCGAGGTCACGTCGATGCACAGGACGGCAATGTCGTCCCCGACGATGAACTGGGGATAGTCGGGATTGTGCGCCAGGTGTGCCCGTCGGTAGCGTTCCTCGTCGGAAGAACCGTCCAGGATCCGGCAGTTTCCGTTGAGTGTAATGGACCGGAGGATCTTGGGGTGCTCCGGGTCGGCCTTGTCGTCGTCGTTTATCTCGTTTGCTGCGGCAGCCGCCAGCTGCTGCTTCGTGATGCCGTCAAAGTCATGGACTAGCAGGGCCACGCCGTTCTGGCGGCAGAGCATATCGAATTTTTTCGTCTTACGATTCGTGCTCATGATGACGACCTCGCCGTCACTTTCGTCGTGGAGGTATGTGAAACGCATCAGGCTCAAGTGGGAGCTTCCCGCTGCGTTGTCGACGGTGGAAAGGTAGGCCAGTCGGCACACGGACAGCATGTCCCGGAGCGTCTGCGGAAAAGGTGGTTTGATGAGTGACGACGATGGCTTTGCGGGGGACAAACTGCTTTTGTTGCTGCCATTGTCATCCCCGCTGTCTTTGCTTATTGTCGCACGGGTGAAGTAATAGTACCATCCAACGGACGAAAGCGTTCCGACCACAAACGTGGTTCCGATAACTATGCTAAGGACAGAAGCATTGCTGGCATGGTTGTTGTTCGAACTCGTGTTGTAAATTGCCATAATCGTCGTGTGTTGGTTTGCTTAGAAATGKAGCGAGGCGGAGTGAAAAGCAAACAACTCGTCGAATATTACTATCTTCGTTTGCTTGCTGTCGCTTCGTTGGGTTTTAGGAAGAATGTGTGAATGGTGAGAATTTTTGTGCCGTTCGACGCATCGGAACTCCCGTAATGCTGTGTGTATTGCACCCTGTTCATCTCTGGACCAGTAAGTGTTCCTGTACAGTAGAAACAGTACGTACTACCCAAGAACATGACAGGTACTCGTACCTATTTTCTCTGGTGGAGTACGAGTAGGGTACGGAACCGTATGTACAAGAAGTACAGTACTCGTACCAAGTAAGGTACTCGTACTACCAACTCTTCCAAAATATCTTTCTCGTTGCTCCTCGTACGTCAGTAGTTGGCCTGGCCAGTAGCCAAAAAAGGGATCGACTCATTCGAATAAATAAGATTATTTAAATACACATTGCAGATACCACAAAGACAACAAAAGTAGTTTATCAGAAGATTCCGGGTTCGATTCCCGGGAGGGTTTAATGTGACCCTTTGGCCCAACGGTAAGGCGTCTGACTACGATTACATCATTTTGGCAAAATCCTAAACCTGTTTTTGAATTTTGTCGCAATCACCACCTGATCATAAAACGAATGGTTCAACTTGATCAGTAACAGTTGATGCACAAAAATACTGGGCAGCAGAGGATCAAGCAACGATGTGGATGGAAATAGAATCGCAGGAGAACTTTAAGTTAAGTATGATATTAATGTCTTCCATAAAATATGAATCAGTTATGACGTAAAAACAATAGCACATTCACATCATTTAGTAGTAAAGGATGAGCGAACAATGTGATCGATTTCCCATGTCTTGCCGTTGACTAGTAGTTCTACATCCGTAATCGAATCGAAGAGAAGCGATGGCGACAGTTTGTCACGCCTTTTGGATGGCGAACACGTGCCCTGTCCCTCGCCCCTGCGTGCTTTGTCTGCCCGAGAAATACAAAAGTCAAAAGTCCCAGCTGATGCTATCTGGACACTGAGCGTGCATACATCTGGAGAAAAGTAATGACTCTTCACAATTGACCAAGACAAAGGTCTTTCTGCATCTGCAAAGTGGTCGGCAAGGATTTCGAGAACCTCGTTATCTTTTGCTTTTTTGCCACTACATATTTCGCTGGTCTCCTCCATTTCCGATTGAAATAGGCACAGAGAATGTACCAATTCTAGGTTGTTAGATCTTATCCCTTCGATACATGCGCGGACTACATCTACGGGGCTCGCGCTCCAGTGCGGTCCCTCTGATGCCAGCAAGGTGGTCAAGTTTTCCTCGAACCCCTGGACCACCCGATCCGATTTCCATTTGCCTTCGGGATCGGTGCACAATTCCCAACGGAATGCTGAAGAACTAGACGGCGAGACCTTCTGGCCGGTTGTTCCGATCGCCGATCCACCGCCGCGCTGTACCGCCACCTTGCTGGTTGGGGAAGGGATCCATTCGGGAACCGCATCGACGGTCGCGTTCTCCTCGGAGATCACCTTGGTTGGTGCTACCAATTTGAAGGTCCGAAGTGTAACAATGTCGTCCGTCCCCCCTAGTGGGTACGCGACTGCCGGTGGCATGGTCGAGGTGGTGGACACATAAGATTGTTGCGGCGCATCGAATATTGCATAGGAAGATTTGATTTCCACGAGTTGCTCTCTGTTCTCTGATGTCCACCAAACGCCTTGTATCCTCTCAATTTGATCGTTTCGGTTGAGGCGTTGTTGTCGATCGGAGCGTGCCAAAGGTAACGATGCAGATGGCTTTGTCGATTGTTGTGGTGACGATGTCGTGTCTGTCTCCTCCTTCGAATGATCTTGTGATTTCAGTTCGATCAGGTTCCGATAATTTGATGTCTTTTGGATGGGGCAAAAGTTGGAAAAAGCATGGATTTTTTCTAACCAAGAAAAAGATCCCAAGAGCTTTACCACCATCAAGCCTTGAAACACACGAAGTACAACCATCTTCAACACAAAGAAGGGAAAAAAATGGTACCGAAGCTTTGCTTCTTCATTGTCTAATTTTAAGTTCCCAGACTATATTTTGTGTGACTGACGCAAAATTGTACCAGCATTCTGCATCCACGATCTAAAACTCGTGTCAGTTGTTTGCAAAACATAACTTCAGAACGTCGTTGAGGAAAATGACGATGCTATTCTCATTGTGATCAAGGAAGGCGAAGAGGGCAAATGATGCCGAGATGAAAAAATTGTGATGTGGTAATCTGAAGGATGGAAGACGCGTGATCGGCGCGCTCGTTAGCAGGGGCATATGAGAGTGACGAAAATATCGTGCTTCACACGCGTTTGGCGTGCTCCCCTTTTTTGAAGAACAGATCACAAATTCAAGATGATGAAATTCGTATCTCGACGGGAAATAATCCAAGTGGAATGAAATAATGGACAGCTGTCCCACGTACAGAGTCATTGAAATCACGATGTGGCATACCGAAAAACTTAATCGGTATTCTTTTAGTCTCGACTTCTTCAAAATCGAAATCTTTAGAACCCATCAAAAGTGGAAAAGATTCAAAAGTATTCCAGTGAGGGAGGAGTGAAATGGTTGTGGCGAGCATATCATAATTAGAATACGTTGCAGAGAGTGAAAGAGAGGTTAAGGAAAGAACTAACGACAAGAAACGATATTATTAAAATGAGATTTCCAACCGCGACCAGTATTATTCATCTGCTACTTGCAGCGCAATTCACCGAAGCATTTCAATTCGGCAGCAGATATCTTCGAAATGGCAGAAGAACGCAACCCCTATTTTCGACCATCGACGATCAGGATTCTAAGCCAAAGGCCATCACGAAGGAAAAAAAGATCTACATAAAAAATGAACGAGAACAGATTGCGAGAAAGAAAGACTTTTATCGGGGGGCAGGAGTTTTCAGGGATGTCAAAGCAGAAGTTACGCAAGACATGAAAGAACAGTTTGACTCCGATCTGATGAATAAGATGAAGGAAAATCCGAATTACATGATTGAGAAGGATGGAGTGGAATTTTACTTGGCAAAAGATCATGGATTTTGTTGGGGAGGTGAGTACCGAGAAGCCTCGTTCGAAAAATGAAAATGAGATTTTTATCACTCTAAATCTTCCAATATTTCCTTCTCTGCTATACCTGAGCCAGTGGAACGCTCCATCAACTTGGCGTATAGTGCAGTAGAAACGTTCTCCGAATCAAAGGTCCATATCACCAACGAATTGATTCACAATCCCATGGTCAATGATCGACTGCATACGAAGGATGTAAATTTTATTGGTAAGGACGAGGACAATGGCAAGGATTTTTCACAAATCGAAGAAGGTGACGTAGTCATGCTACCTGCGTTTGGAGCTACACTAGAGGAAATGAAGTAAGTACCAAAAGAAACCTTACGGGGAGACATTCAATATTTCCCGCATTAAGTATGTTTAGTGGTTACTGATTTGCCCTGCTTTTTTCATTGTATCCTCAATTTGGTGACCTTTCTCTCCAGAGAACTTGATGCGAAAAAAGTCAAGGTGGTGGACACAACATGCCCTTGGGTTGCAAAAGTATGGAACACAGTCCATACCCACCAAGTGCGAGGTCTGACCTCTGTAATCCACGGAAAATACGCCCATGAGGAAACTATGGCTACCAAATCTATGTGCGAGACTTACATTTGCGTCAAGAACTTAGAGGAAGCCGAGTACGTTTCCGATTTCATTCTGACTGCTAAAGAGGGGGACGGTCGTGCAGAGAAGTTCATGGAGAAATTTTCGAAGGCCTGTAGCTCCCACTTTGACCCCCACAGGCATTTGAAGAAAATTGGCCTCGCCAACCAAACGACCATGTACAAGAAGGAAACAAGGGCGATCGGCCAGCTGCTCCAAAAGACCATGATGAAGACTTTTGGACCGGATCTGATCAACGAGCACTACTACGAGTTCGATACGATCTGTGATGCCACGCAGGTTCGACAGGACGCGGTGGACGAGCTTTGCAATATGCACGATGATCCGGAGCAGGTAAGCCTCGACTTTATCCTAGTGGTGGGGGGCTTCGACTCCTCGAACACAGCCCATCTTCTAGAAATTCCGGATGCGCGAGGGGTCACTTCATTCCACATTGACGCGGCCGAGTGCGTCCAAGCCGAAAATAAACTGAAGCACCGGACCGTCGACGGAGAAATTACCACTAGGGCTCCGTTTCTGACCGAGGACATGCTGTGGACCACCGACGCAGATACCGGAGAGCGCACAAAGAAAGTCCTCCGCGTGGGAGTGACGAGTGGGGCGTCAACCCCCGACAAGGAGGTTCAGGACGCCCTCGGCAGGATAATGATGCTGAATAAACTCAGTGAGGCTGGATACAAGCTAAAAGAAGAGAAAGAAGAATGAAATCATTATATTTAGATGGTAAAATAGATAAAATATTCTTCAAGGCATTTGTTACTACTTGACACGAACTGGCGTCCAAAATTTATCTTGGGATCAAGGAACTTATTTGCAGAAAGCGATCAACCCGCAACATCGATCCATTCGCTGTCCTGCACCCTAAAGCAGTATCCCCACCCGGTACTCAAAGGACACACGATCCTCTGTGGTCTCGTCCGCCGCTGGATCGGCAAAGGCGGTATGAAAGACGGGCATCCTTGCACTCGTTTCGATGCGTAGTTGGTGAAACTGCTTGAAGACCACAACCTCGTTGACTGTCATATCGGGGTAGTAATAGAACCTGTGTTCCGGATTTTCCTTCAACGCGGTCACTACTCCCAGCGAGGCCGAGTCCACCTCCACAAAATCGCCCTCTTGCAGCGTAGTTGGGTCGAGAAAACAAAGCGGGAAGGAGCGCAGCTCGGAAGAGTCAGACATTGGCTTGATTGGCCTCCATAGGTTGACGAGCATGTACTCGTCAGCCTGTTTTTCTTCGTACAAAGCCTTTTGCGATCCGAAATCAAAAAATGGGTTCCGTTCCACCACGGCGTCAAAGTCGAGGCCGTAGTCGTTGTGGACCTGCTTGGCAAAACCTTTGTTGAGATTGTTGGTAGGGTAGCGCCGGATCCCCCTGGAGGGGCCCATGACATTCTTGGCCCGCGGCAGAATGGACCGGAGCAGATCGGTAGTTTCCTTGGCATAGATGCGTTTCACAGGCGTGTCCCCGTTCCGAAAGTCATCAATAATCGCTTGATAGGAAGATCCACCATCTTTCGAGCGGTTCCCATAGGCCCCGAGGAGAGCCGCGATGTTGCGATCGCTCTCCGACCAGTCGGAGGCCTCCATGGCGCTGGTGTGGTTCAGAACTACAAACCCGTACCGTTCAAAAAACTCCGCTTTGGTCAGGCCCTCCTCGGCTTCCTTGGCGCGTGCATCATAGATCGTCGCCGGGATGCTCCGGAAATAGAAAGCGCGGGTGACGCGCAGCAGCTGCGAGAGACCGCCCCCAAAGACAAATTTCAGGCCGGAACGGACGCGCTTCCACGGGCTGATGCCCCTCAGGGCGATCCAATCAAGGTCGGTTTTGTACAAAGACCTCGCGCCCCTTGGGAAGATCCCCGGGAGCCTTGTGTCGACGTCTCTTCGGGGCGGTGCCGCAAAGGTTTGTTCCCGTTCCAGGTAGACCAGCTGTGTGTTTTCTGTGCTTGTGTTGTTCTCGTTAGGTTGAGGCGAAGCCACTGCTTGTTCCGATGTGTGTGGTATGGATTGTGACAACACCCCAAGCGAAGATAGCACTAGAAATAGCGCCAAGAAAAGTAATTTGGTGTTGTGACGATTGGTATTGTTTGACATGATTAAAAGTTCTATTGGATTTTGTTAGTTTATTATTGATTTGGAAGTAGTATTTGTGAAAGTTATGAAAGGAAAGAAATGTTGGTGGAAGGGATGACAGAGTGAGGAAGCTTGATCACGACTAAACGGTCATCAGTAACAAACTTGGCGTGATCTTTCCATCTGTTTCTTCTTCAGCTTCGGCCCATGATTTCGAAGCGCTCAAAAATTATCCACGATTGAACGCTTTCCGAGACTGCACGAAGAGCGCCAATAGAAATAGTCATAACCTGCAAAATGTACGTGTGTTAGCCTAAATCACGAGCAGATAGTGAATAAGCTAAATCTTTATTGTAAACACGTAGTTATAAGGCACTAAAGAGCATACATACATTTCGCAGGTTATGAGGAACAACAGACTTACCTCACATGCTCATCAGCCTAACATCCACAAAGCTCTTGTGAGCCTAAAGTACGAGTAGATAGTGAATAAGCTCACTCTTTATTGCAAGTCTTTCAGCATTTTGTAGGTTATGAGCTACAACAACACCGCAAGAATTCAAAATAATGGTTACCAACAAGAAGTACTGGTGTGCATACAGAACACAAATAATGGTTTTCGGTTTTCTTGTTCTTGCTTTCTGTTTAATGGTCGTCCGTCCAGGAAGGAATAATGCAATATCCTAATTGTGAATCATTACACATATATTTCTGTTGCTTCTAGTAGAACGAGTGGACGTCGTTGCTTTTAAGGTACAGTACGAACAGGTGTGACAACCACCCTCAGTCTTTCTTTAGTTGTTGGACTTTTGAATCCTTTACGTACCATTCAGATTGCAGTTACACTCAGATACAAGTTGGAATACTAGTGCACACCTAATGTCATGTCATTAGTATCTTTACTTGCAACCGAACTATCAAACAGGTTGCAATCCAGACTCAAAATTTTAAAAAAATACTACTTATGCAGACGAACACAGTTTGTCTTCACACTTTACAAATAGCTTCAGGTGTTTGTAGCACTTGCGTGAACGTACTCGCAGTTTCGAACCGTATGATCATTGTAAAATAGTTTAATCATATGAATACCAACCTGGCTGGCTATACTACCAGCTGCTATGTTTGAAATGAACACGATATTCTTTCGAGCCGTATCCCATTCACAAGAAATAGCGAGATTTAGTTTCAATGAAGAGATCATGGATGGGTGTAAGTACATGCATAGATCGATGGCAAAAATATATAGAAAAATAGTATGGGCCGAAATACATTCATTCACCAGCCGGCGTGGCGAAAGTTGAACGTTGATGAGGTGCTGGTTTTTGGCCGTTGATGCCGACCCCGAATGCCAAGGCAACAGCGACGATGTGTTTGAATCGATCCACGGATCGATAGTGACAGTGCTCTTCCGGTTGGTTACCACCCCAGTGACGACAAGGAGGAAGATCCATACAAAAACGATGTTGAAGGGGAGGGGACCGATACGTTGTTTGACTGCTGCAGGCGTAACCGAAGCGGCCAGTGTGCCACCGCTTGCTGCAGACTGCTAGTGTCCACGCGTTGTGAGTCGTTGCTGAGGCCGGCGGCGTTTTCTTCGTTGCATTTCTCAAGTGCCTCTTCCACGGCATTAACGGCATTCCGGAGGACGGCGTACTKCGTTTTGTCCACAGTTTGTGGCATCGCTTGCAGAATCGACAGCGACGAGTCCTGCAGGAACCGGAGGTGATCATAATTTAGATGGTGGTGCCGCTCAAAGTCGTTCGTATCTAGGTCGATCTTTGGTTCAGCGCTCGGGGTGATTCTGTGCTTGTCGCCATTGTCGACGCTAGCAACTTCTGTCCGCTCGATTTTTGTGTCGCTCGTGGTGGCTGTAACATCGTTGGTATCGTCGGTATCGGTGAGCTCGGCGCTTGTAATTTTGTAGAAGTCGGGCTGATCCTCGGGCGCAACGACTCGACGGAACTTTGTTCCCTTGACCTTTTTCCTGACCATGCCCTGGACTAGATCCCTTTTGTGCCGCACGAAGCATTCGTGATGGACAGCCCCCTTGTCGGGCCCGGGGTTAGTGATTCGGGAAAAGCCGTAGAGGTTCAGTTGGCGCTGGAAGGATGCGTACTTGGTCTGGCTGAAAAAGTGAGCTAGGATCTCCTGGACGAATCTGGCCGGCTTGTGAACCTTGAAGGCACGCCCGTGGGGCATCCAAGAGACTATTGATTTTCCCTCGGGGAGGCCCCTCTCGGCCTCTGCCTCCATTGCCTCGAGCATGATGTGCAGCTTGTAGGGAAAGGGGATGGCGACGCCGCCCTTTGAGATGTCTGAGTTATCAGGTGAAACAATAGTGGAGAGCGAATAAATGGGCGATTTCTCGCTTTCGCCCTCGCCACGATCGCTGCTTTTACTCTGCGCAACAGACTCCAGTTTGGTAAAGGGGACCACGTTTGCGATTCGTTCACGCTCAAACGCATGGGCAGGAATACTTGCACTAGACTCCGTCAAATAGTGAATGGACGGGTTCCTAGGGGTCAAAAGGGAATAGATTCCGGACGCGGAAGAAGACAATGAATCTATGGATTGCATGGTTGTGTTGTGTTTGTTTTCTTGCTTTTCACACTTATCGGAAGATTGTTTCAATTCGATGTAGTGTTCTGTACCTGGAAAATAGTTCAAATGGTCGGTGGAAGTTTGTGATATACCGTAGAGCTTCGAGAACCATGCCTTCGTACCGTAAATTTAGTGCGACACGTACGACAACTTGAGAAGAAGGCAAGGTTATCTTTACGGGCAAGACTACGAATATTCGGAATTCACTATCGATCCAATCCTTACAATGGGGAGCCCTATGTCCGCTTCTGAATTGTACGATGAAGGTCTTCTCGTGTTATCAGCCAATCATAACCACCAAATAATATCGAGAACATTGTTTCTTCAAACAAATGAGAATGTATGACATTTAACGTGGCTCCCAATTCCCCACGAGAGTTTTGTGCCACCGAACATAGTAAAAGCTTAAGATAATTTCATTCCAATTAAGCATTTGGTTCGGTCTTCTCAAAGTTCCTATTTTTCTTGAGCACATTGTTGTTATATAACAGAATTTAATCTGTATTGTCATCCGTGCATCTAAGGATGTGTTCTGGACTTCAATTAAAAAAACGATTTTCCTAATTACTGAAAACACAAAGAACTGTCAGCTTGTCAACCCAAAACCGAATCGAGAATTGGATGTGAGGATCCTAATGGAAAAAGAACTGATATTTCCTTCAGAGCACCAGAATTGTCTTGGCGTGTGGCACTAACAACACTTCGAAGAAGTTAATTATTTAAAGAACTTTCATTTTCTTTTAAAATTACTTATTGCTCTCATCCGGATCGAAGCTCGCGAGAAAATTTGATTATTGAAAATTCTGCTACGGTATCGTTCGTGCTAGTGCCCGTACTAGATGGTTCTTGTTGATTTCTTCGTTTTGCTTCCGTTCCTGACCGGAATGCATGAGCCGCTAACACTTCAGTGGTATTACTGTAAGTAGAAAACAGAGTACGTATGTACGTACTTGTGCATTAGAGTGTTTTTTGTTTTCATTAAGCACGAGCCTCCCACTGGGACGTTGGGAAACGACTCATAACCAGATACTTTGAGCTACTGGACGTACGGCGCAGCTACTGAGGCACGTGCCTACTCATAACCGGATACTTTAAGCTACTGGACGTACGGCTCAGCTACTGAGTCACGTGCCTGATGATATATAAGCCGACCTGCGGGGGAGTTGTATCGTACAATTAGCTTTTAAGAAACTTTTAAGTAGCTCAAAAGTAGCTTTTAAGCTACTTTAAAGTAGCTTTTAAGCGACTTTTAAGTAGCTTTAAAGCTTTGCTTAAAAGCTACTTTAAAGCTACTTAAAAGTCGCTTTTAAGCTACTTTAAAGTAGCTTAAAAGCTACTTTTAAGCTACTTTAAAGTAGCTTTTCGGTAGCCGTTGGATTACGAATTATAATATATATATATTCATTACCGAATAAGAATATTGAAAATATACAGATATAATCTATTCTTTAGTACAAGCGCCGTAGAAAAGACCAAATCAAGGTCCGGTTTTATCTTCACACGCAAACGCCGTGTTAAAATTAGCTTTCGACCTAAAATCAGATCGGAAGCAAACTGGAGACCAAAATAATGAYTTACGGAGCTTCCTGGTACAAAACGCTTGTAGAATTCCTGTAGAAAATTCAAAATCAAGGGGGTATACTGTCCATTTTGCTCAAAATGGAAGGGTTTTATCATTACGTGCAAACGCCGTGTAAAAATTAGCTTTTTACCTACCGGCCTATACAGTCCAATTTGGGCAAAATCAGTGGGTTTTATCTTCACGTGCAAACGCCGTGTTAAAATTAGCTTCTGGCCTACATCACTATCACCAGCAATATCTAGAGCTACTATATCTAGAGCTATATCTAGATGCAGCCTAGTAAGCTACAGCCTGAGCTACATTCTCAACACTACTAGTTACTGCTTGGTATATTGGTTATTGTATTGGTTGTTGTATTTGTTGTTGTATTGTTTGGTGTATTGCTTCTTGGTGTATCAGAGCTATATCATCTAGAGCTATATCTAGCTTACTACTAGTACTACTATATGAAAATCAGTATAATTAGTACTACTACAGTAGTACTATAACTGTATGAAAAACAGAAATAGTAGCAGAAAATGTAAGACTAGTAGTTGTTGTAATTTCAGTACTGGATCTACTTCTGCTAAACTACTAGTATTCCTTTTTCTCAAACTAGTATTTCAATTTTCTTGCACATAGT
>CAACVS010000512.1:11128-22607 GCA_900660405.1 Pseudo-nitzschia multistriata
CCATTATTGTAGGTGCTATAGTGCTGCTGCTATTTCGGTGGCGTGGATGCCTTTTGCTTCGGCAGCAATGTGCATTCGGGAAATCTCCGCAACGGGGACCAAACGTGCCGTGCCGTGTCAAGGACGTGCGTTTTCCGGCCGGTCGGGGCCGGCGGATGCGAGTGGTGGTTCGTCGCCATTCGGTAGCTCACTCGTCCGASAAGGCAGAGCGGGGTTCTGCACCAAATCGTTTTCGCGTGATGCGGAACGCGAGTGGGGGCAGACGCAGGGGCCGTGTGTCCCACAGCTATTCCTTCGTGATGATCGTTTGCTGCTTGTTCTCGGCGTTGCAACGGGTTGGCCTTGTGCCAACTCCTTTGCATACCGAGCAAGAGCTCGGTGTAGATGATCGTCTATTGCGTATTCCATTCGTGTGAATGCCCAGATCGAATCCCTGGATTCGCTGGCGTAGCTAGCTCTTCCCGGTGGGTGTTGAAGGAGTGGTAGCAGCAGTAGCGACAGCACTTCCGAAGTTGTCCTCCCTGCGTTTTTCCGACAGCAGGACCAGCAGGATGACGGCGTCCAGGGCGGCGTACTCGAGCTGGGAGGGCCTCAGGGGCCTCTCTTTCCAGTCGCTGCACTGGTCGTCCTTBGTGAGKGGCTTGCRGAAGTACCGCTCGGCGCACTTCTTCAGGCCGGGGACCCTTCCGGAGCGGACCTCGGAYGGGTTCGAGAGCAGGYGCTGGACGTCGAGGCAACGGGACTCGACGGCTTCCAGCGGCGCGAGCTTGCGGGAGGGGAGTCCCGTGTAGTTGCGGAGCTGGCGCAGGTCGCCCCCAAAGGCAAAGCCCAGGACCAGCAGGTCGCACGACCTAGAGGCAAACATCCAAACGACGAATTCCCGGGCGGCTTCCTGGAACCCCTTCTTTTCCGACAGGAGATCGATCACAAAGGACCGCAGCCTCGGGRAAAAGGTTGAGGCAYCGGTGCCGTTTTYCCCGCYTTTGGTGTCTTCCGTGTTTTCGTCGACGTAGGCAATCTGCAGGGTCGCCACGGACATGGTTCGAAACTTGGATTTCTTCTTGGTGGATCCGGGGTCTCGGTCGTTTTCGGTTGTCGCTTTGAAGTACCACTCGGAATCGACCGCCACCATGCGCGGGGTGCGGTAGGGCGGAGACCTCGGGGACAGGTTKTGCCRGAGCCGCGACAGCTCCTCGGCGGTGTCGATAAACTCCGGGGGAAGCAACCGGACGGTGCTTTCCTCTCGCGGCGGCGAGMCGGGGAGCGCCARRCAGGGAGACCCTTCTTCCGATTCCAGCACCGCGGTCGGAATCACCAGGGGCAGCGCGTYGTACGCGGCTCGGACGAGCGGGTTGTCGCCCGGGGCCATGGATACCTGGGGGTTCGCGTGTTTCTTGCCGTTCGTTTTTCGTGCAGGCTTGTCGGAAGSCCTCGGATGGTGGGGGTTTCCCCTGTTCCGGGGATCCGCCATGGCGATGCTCGAGTGGAGTTTCTCGATCTCCCGCCACAGCGCTTCCAGCCRCTYCGATTCCKCGGCGGAYACCAATGGTGCCGGYGCGTCGCCGGTGTCGTCTTCTTCCRGTGGTGGGGCCGGCGGCCCCTCACGCGGCGGCAGCAAGACGGACCGGAGCAGGTCGATGTTGCCCTTRACGGATTTTCTCAGAAAGGTCGGCAGCCAGTGCTGGTACTGCCGCCGCTGGTTTTGTGAAGGACGAACCGCCGCGTTCGTCTCGTTCTCCGCCAGCTCGAGTTGTTKTTGTTGTTCTAGTTGTTGTTTCTTTTGTTTCTCCTGCAGCCGGAGAATCGTCAGCAGATCCGGGAGAATGCAATCGAGGTTGTGGTTGTGGCCGGGAGTGGTGCCGGCAMCGGTGGCCACATYGRTCGTTTCCTTTGCGTTCTTGTCTGCGTCCGAGGRTGCCAGAGACGCTGTTTYGGTGCCGCTCTGGCCGGCGTTGGAAGCGGCCCTGCCCAAAACRTACTTGACCCGGCCGCAGGCAATGTTGAGCTTGGCGACCTCCTCCTCGGAGAGCAGGTCGACGTGGTCCTTGTAGTTCTTTTTSGRATCCTTCCTCCCGCCTGGATCGTCCGCCCTGGTGGGATTGTGGTTCCCCCCCGGAAGGACCTCTAGGGGCACCTCGAAGGTCATGCGCTCCAGTTCCACCGAAACGGTGGAGAACAGGTCCCCRGCGAGCTGTTTCAGGGATTCGAGCCGGTCGGCGCTGGAAACATAGTTTTGCGATAGATTGAGCACCAAGCGGACCGGATCGGCACGGTCACCCTTTTCGTTTTCATCGCTGTTGTTGTTGCTGCAACGAATGCCGCGGCCGCAAACCGCCGCGGCCTCGATGATCCCCCCCAGGTCCAGCTCCCCCTGCTGCCGGTTGAGGTAGAGTACCTCGATCGGGTGTGCCCCCCCGGCCAGCAGGGAGGCAATGGCCCTGGACCCCCTCGGTCCGCATTCGTTGTACGAAAACCCCAGTTCCCGAAGGTTGCTTCTGCTGTTGCCGCTCCCCGCTTGGGTTGCCTCGTCGGTGCTTCCGACCTCTTTCTCCCTTTGTCGCACCAGGACGCTAGAGCACAATTCCTCCATCCGCTCGTCGTCGAGGCCGGAGCACTTGGGCATCCACAGCCGCCGGAGGGTGGAGGCCCGTTCGCCCCCGAAGGCCCATTTTAGCCCGCCAAAGAGGAGCGGGTATTGGTCTCCGGGACGCAGGAACCGGCACGAGTGGAGCTCCAGGACCTCGAGCCGGGACACTTTTGCAGAAGCGGGATCCGCGTCTGCGTCTGCGTTCGTCTCCGTGGTTTCGTCTGCTGTCGTCGTTGTCGCCGTCTCTGTGGTTGTTGTTGCTGCCCGTGTCGCCGCCAGGCCGTCGGCCAGGGATTCCAGAAAGCGGAGCTCGTTCCCCCCGCGGAAGCGGACCGCGGTCAGCCGGAGCTCCTTTAGCGGCGGCGGGGGGTCCGCCGCCAGGGGGATCCCAAAGTCCCACCGGATCCCGTCGTAGCGCTGGTGCTGGCGGACCTCGAGGACCCTCGCGCGCGAGACGGCCTCCCTAAGAACGAGGCCGACACAGCGGCCGCTGGTCTTCTCGAAGGAGATTTTCTGCCAGAGCGGAAAGCGGCGGACCAGGGCGACGGCCAAGCCGGCCTTTTCGGCGGTCCCAAAGCCCAGCCGGCAGAGCTGGAGGACGCGGTCGATTTGCTCCTCTTCTTGTGGGCTATYACAGAAGGGTGGTGCGCCGGCCCCGACGCCWGATTGGCTCGGTGCTCCGGATTCCCCAATGCCCAGCTCCCCGAGGACCGCCAGGAGCGATCGCCCGCTCCGGATCCCGTCCTGGTCGAAGGAGGTGATCTTGATTTTGATCATCGGGCGACGCTCGTTGCTTYCCGTAGAGGCCAYGGCTGGTGTCGTGTTTCGTGGTTCRGGTTCCGTCGCTCCTGGTGACGTCACCTCCYTTTTCATCGCGAAAACTCTGGCCTCGTGGTGGTTCTTGCCGCCGGTTTGTTTTCCTTTTTGTTTGTTGTTGTTATTTCCTCTCGCTGTGCCCTTGCGACTGCCCTTGAAGTCGTTGAGCATGCCCAATGCCTCTCTTGTTGTGGAGGGGTAGCTGTCTTGTCCCAGGACGAAATAGTTCTCTAGGGTCTCTTTGAGGATACTGTTTTCCTCGCTGCTTCCTTCGATGATTATCGCAGCAAGGAGCTGTTGTTTTGCCGACCTGTCGATATGTGCCTTYCTACTATCATCGTTGGATAGATCTTTGTAGTCACTGTAGACCATGCCATTGTATTTGGATTTGTTACRCTCAAGCTCGTATTTGATGAGTGCTGGACATAGCAGGTCTCCTCCGATTGCGTCAAGGACGTCACTTTGTTGCACAATAGTTTTCACATAAGTTGACCCATTGAGCTGCCGTTGCCGTGAACATACTAGTTTACGGATCGACCGCAGGATATTGGTGGGTGGGTGCACTGTGGTCTTGTTCCCTTGGTAGCATATGTCCCGTAGCAGCTTTAGAAGCTCCACTGGACATTCCATCTCGTTGATCATCTCCCATTTRTCAGAGCTCATGAGTTTCAGTTTTATTCCATCATCGACTTGTCCGTATGCCACCGCGTATACCTTTTTCATATCCGTGGTGTATGTTGTGTACGACTCAGCCGCAACTTTGATTTCTTCCTCGTACCACATCCTTATGAGTTCTTTGTCATCAGTCCAATTCGCCTCCGTTGGATGTTCTGGCAAGAAATCYACCCTGGTGAATCGCTTCARTAGCTCAATAGATCTTCCGACCTTCGGCATGTATTGGGACCCTCCTAGTGTCTGGAGCCGCTCTCGCAGCTCAGTGAACTGTGCCGGGCTACCATCTCCTGTGAGCACAATTCCTTCCAGGTCTCCCTTGTGGAGTCCGGTGAACTTCTTGTCCTYCATGGTTTCTTCTRCCTTGTTTCGTGTTCCGCTGGGTTGCGGTGGATTGGATCGTGGCTCGAAACGAAAAAAGGCCCGGCGTTTTGCCTCCGGTGGAAGCGTTTCTATTGGTTTCGCTCGCGGTCGAGTTCCCCCTTCGATCCTACACTTGGCACGTTTCCTTTCGCAACACACGGAGTCCCATTGCAATGGTTGATTCCTGTTTGGTTGTGTTGTGTTTTTGTGGTAAAAGAGCAATGCTGTGTTTTGTTGTGWTGTGATGTGATGCTTTGTATTGTGTTTTCGTCGTTTCTGTTTTTGTTGCGTTTTTGTTGCGTTGGTTTGTGTTCTCTGGCTCATTCGTACATATCCGGGATCGGATTTGGATCCGGCTCCCATCCCGTTCCGGTGGACCAAGTGGTCTGTCCATCACTCGTTCTRRRTCCATACCTTTCTTACAATATTAGAGTACGTTACGTACCGTTCATGAATGCAACAACATAGTGCGCTCTACGAGTACGGTAATCGTACTCGTTTACCGTTGMAAGTATTCGTACCTTCCTAGTACTTCGTACATTTTAGCGCTAATACACATGGCAAGTACCGTACAGTAGTACTCGTACTCTAACTACGGCAAACGACACGGCTCTTTTGGATCGTACGTACGGCACTGGACGTCGACGTCACGTCACGCAAGAGGCACAACGATGGCAMCGGCSATAAATTTCGCTATTGCCGGGGTGAACCTTCTATTAAGCCTCTCGTCCCGGTTGTTATGGCGAACGAGACAGTGCCCGGGTGTTGCTTAGGAAACGTCGACCCGAACGAATCGAGAGTGTTGGTTAATTGTTTCGGAGAACGGTGCGGGAAGCACACGGAACCACCGACAAATTCCAATGGTACCGTTGGCCATCCCAACGGACTCGGGTCGGCATTGTTATTTGTGTCAAGAATCCCAGTGCGTTATTTCCGGCGAGCGGATTGCGGGCTGGGGAAGGTTCCCGAGGGTGCGTCTGGGTTCGCAACAGAATTTGTTAATACCGGCCAGAAAAGACCCTATCGAGCGCTTAAGAAACTACTAAATGTCAAAAACCGTTACCGTTGTRTTTCCCAAAATTTAACCGTATGTACTCTACACTTCGCTTGTGTACTTAAGATACTACTTTTGTCAGTACAGATAGTACAGAGAGAAAAAACTGRCACTACGCAGCAWCGTCCCACCATACTGCTGGTACCAGTTAGTTGTGCAATAACGAATCAGAGGCCATAAGTACGAGTAGCGTCGTTGGGCACTATCGCATCGGTACGTACCAGTACGTACGAGTCGTGTGGGAGTGTACCGGCATTCCGAACTCCTGGTTTTCGTCCGCTAGTACGGTAGATGCTTCCCATCGACAGAGACCGTGTTTGTTAACAAGCTAGCTCTGTTCATCCAAAGCACGCGAAGTAATAACCCCCTTACCATTCGTTGCAACCAAAGTGCGTGACACCATTGGGATTGTACGTTGAACCCAATCACCTCACCTGGAATCCAAGCACAGCACAGCACAGCACAGCACAAGACAGCATCACAGAACAATATCGTCATTCATCGGCTCCAATTCACGACCAAAACCCAATCGCACAGACAAAGAGAACAGAAATCGCCAGGCAAAGTCGTTTGATTGAACTACTGTACTATATTATTATCGAATCGAATCGAATCGAATCGAAAAGCACCGGCAACCCTTTCGGATTCGAATAGCACTCGATAGCACGGCGCAGAACTGCTGCCTTTTTCCATTTCCAGTTCCAAATCCAGTTCGAGTTCGAATTTGTTGCGATGGATTACGACATTCGCGACCTCGTCCGTTCGAGGTCCAAGGACGAAAGCTCGGCGAACCCCAACACGAACACGAAGGACCACAACCACTACTACGAAAGCAGCGGAAGCGGCATCTACCGGAGCAAGAGCCACGACTACAGCGACGGGATCAGCGACATCGACAACGACGACATCAGCGGCATGTACCACGACCTCCAAAAACCCAAGAAGAAACGCAGCGCCAGCAAGTCCAGCAAGAAGAGCCGCGCCGGAAAGCTGGGAAAGCAGAAGAGCGAGAGGAAGCGGTCCAAGTCGAGGGCGCGGTCCCGTTCCCGGAAGCGGCTGTCGGCCAGGGCGGAGGCGACGAGCGGAAACGGCAGCAACAACAACAGCAACAAGAAAAAGAGCAGCGGCAAGGCCGGAAACTCGGGGGAAATCGACTCGTCGGTGTCCACCGAAACGACGTCCGAAACCCGATCAACGGAACCCGCCTCGCGGTCCCAGCCCAGCCGGGAGGACGACCGGGAGCGGGGACGCCAGCGGGAGAGCCAGCGGGAGAGCCAGCGGGAACTCCAGAGGGAAAGCCAGCGGGAGATCCAGCGGCAGCGGACCGTGCGGCGATCGAGAACCAAGAGCCCACGGGTGAGCCGGCACCGGCTCGAGGAAGACAACCGGAAGGAGGARAAGGGGAGGTCCCGCAGCCAGAGCGTCAAGCGCGGGAGGGAGAGGAAAAGCAAGGACCGTGACCAATACGAACAACAATACGAACAACAACACCAATACGAATACGAATACGAACAACAACAACAACAACAACAACAACAACAAAACCAATACGAACACGAACAAGAATACCAATACGACTACGGCCGCAGCGATTACAACAACAACAACAACAACAACAATAGTAACGACGAACCCAGCGAGATCGAGCCGGAGGGGGATTTCCTGCGCGGCGAGGACGGGCGCCGCGGGAAGGAAAAGCAAAAGCCGAAAGCAAAAGCCAAGCCGGAGAAACAGCGATCGGTTCGAAAAGCGGCGAGGAGCAAGAGCCGGACCAGAACGATCGATGCCACCGTCGAGAGGCTCAAGGAGAGAGACAGGGACAGAGCCAGAGACAGAGACAGGCGCAGCGATAGGCACCTCGACGCGGAGCAGGCCAGCACCACCAAGAAAGCGACGCGGAGGAGCAGCAGCGCCCGCCCGCCGCGGCGGAGCAGCTCCAAGAGCAGCAAAAAGGCCCTCCGCGAAAAGGAAAGGGACCGGGACAACGATCCACCGGCTTCCTACGACGGGACGGCCGAGGACGCAAACGCAAACGCAAACCACACCAAGAAAAAGAAGAGGAGCAAGAGCGTGGTGATCCTGTCGAGCAAAAGGCCGATGGGGGGCAACGGCAGTGGCAGCGGCAGTGGCAGTGGCAACGGCAAGAAGCGGTCCTCCGCCATGGCGACGCTGCAATCCCTCGTCGACGACTACAAGGCCCGGCACAAGAACAACAACCACAAGCACAAGCCGGGCAGGCCCCCGGCGACGCCCACGCCGGAGGAACGACCGCCGTCCCCGGAGCCGAGCCGGTCCTCCTACACCCACAACACGGGGGCGAGCGCGAGCGCGAGCGCAAGCATCACCACCAACAAAACCAGCACCACCGTGAGTTCTTCGGGTACGCCCAGGCCACCGCCGGGGAGCCGGGCCTCGTCGCGGAGGGCCTCCAGGGATCCGCAATCGCAATCGCAATCGCATCCGCATCCACTTCCTCCGTCCTACCAGAGAACCCCCCCGCCGATCCCGCGGTGCCCGTTGTCGGCGGCGTCGTCGAAAAAATCCTCCGTCTCCGTCCCCACMGTGGTGACGACCGACCGGCCGAGGAGCGCGCGATTCGGGCCTCCCCTGTCGGCTGGACACAGGGCCTCCCGGCGGTCCTCGGCCCCGGCGGACACCCTCTCGGCCTCCATCGGGAGGGCCCTGCCGACGCTGTCGTCGTCGTCGGCAGCTAGGAACGGCCACCCCAGCGGCCCCCTTGCACCGCCGCCGGTGCTCCCGTCGCTCTCCCCGCACCCTTCCGGAACGCCCTCCCGCGACGGAACAGCCAGCACGGGGACGGGCACGAGCAGCAGAAGCAGCGGCAATGGCACCGGGCCCGAAACCGAAACCAGCACCGCGAGGCGTCGGAACAGCCTGGGGACGAGGATCCGGACCCGGAACGGGCACCTSCTCAGCGCGCTCAACCACGCGCTGGTGGAGGAAGAAGAAAAAGAGCGGGAGCTCGAGCGCCAGCAGCGCGAGCRCGAGGAAGAGCARCACGAAATCGAAGGCTCCTATCTGCCGGAGGACAACTCCGCCTTTGAGGCCCTGTGGAACCGCGACAGCAGCCACAAGAGCCCGACCGGGGACGGCTTTGGGGAAGGCCCTTGCGACGGGGAAAGCGCGAGCGAMGATGGCARTGGCCATGGCTACGCCAATGACAATGGCTACGGCACGGGGGACGACGACCGAGACTACTACGGCTACGAGGACTGCAGCGCGGGCCGAGGCTCTCTCCCCGAGGCAGACCCTTCCGAGACCCGGTCGCGAGACCGSCAGCGGGAACTCCTGCTCGAGCAGCAAGAACAGGAGCAGCRSATGGAATTCGAGAAGAAACAGCAGCTCGCGGAGGCCGAGCGACGCTTCGAGGCCCGCCTCTGGGAGCAAGAACGGAGGTTCCAGGAGCAGCTGGTGGAGGCCGGCCGACGCTTCCAGGAACAGCACTCGGACCGCGAGCAGCGGTTCCTGGAGGAGCAGAAGSAGGCCATGCGCCGGTTCCGGGAGGAAGAGGACGAGAGCAACCTCCGCCTGAGCGAGTTCCGGGAGCAGGTGGCCCACCTGCAGGAGGCCCTGGAACAATCGGTWTCCGTCTCGGAGTCCCGGAAGGAGCAGCTGGAGGACGCCCACCACGAGAACAAGATGCTCATGGARGAACTCCAGGAACAGCTGGARCAGGCGAGGGAACGAGAACGAGAACAAGAACAATTGGAAGCCGACAGCGAGACCAGCGGAAACCSCAAACACAAGAACCAAAACAGYGGCGACGGCAACGGMGGCAACAACGACGACAACGCCCTCATCGCCGCCGCGTTGACCGCCGCCAACGAYAAGATATCGGCCATGGAGCAAGAGCTGTGGGATTCCAACAACGTGGCAAAAATGCAGCTGGAGGAGCTCGACGAGCAGGTCGAGAACCTCCAGTACAAGCTGTCGACGGAACGCGCCGACTTTTCGTCCAAGCTCCAGTCCAGGGACGAGACGATCGAGGGCCTGCGGAACAAGCTCCGGCGGTACGAGGACGTCTCGGACCCGCATCTGCACCCACACCCGCATTCGCAYATGCATTCGCACCTGCATCCCCATTYGCATCCGCTGGGCCAAGGCGAAAGCGGCGTCGTCGACGACCTCTCGCGGTCCTCGAATTCYGGGGCTCCCCAGGCGTCCGCTTCCGCGGCCGGTAGCGCCACCATCACCACGGACGACGTGCACTCCATCGAGGCCGCCAAGCAAAAGGTCTACGAGGCCCGCGCGGACGCCACGATGGTCCGGGAGAGCCTCGAGCTCGCCACCCAGAAATGCGCCGAGCTGACCCTCGCCAACGAGGAGCTCACCAGCCGCAACGAAGAGCTGGAAGACACCACCGCCGAGCGGGACGAGCTGGAGCTCCGGCTGGTCGAGTGGACCTCCAAGGCCTACGAGTGGAAGACTCGGGCCGAGGAAGCCGAGCGGAACCTGGCGGCCGCCAAAAAGGCCGCCGGCAAGGCCTCCAACAAGGGCGGGCAGCACAAACCGCCGGTTTCCGGCGTTACCGAGGAGGAGTGCAACCCCCAGGGCATGATGCTCCTGGCCGCCATCGAGCGCAACAACAACAACGGCGGCGGCAACGGAGGCAACAACGGCAGCGGCAATCCAAACGGCGACACCGGCGGAAAGCGGTGGTCCATCTTTCGCCGCGGCGGCGGCGGCGAGGCGTCCGATCCCTCCCCCGAGGCCGGCGGGGACTCCCGGTCGTCCGACGGGTCGGAGGAGGACCTGGAGGAGACCGTCGCCAGGCTCCGCAGCGAGCTGGTCCGCCTGTCGACGGCCCACAAGGACGAGGCCTACCTGACCCGCAAGAAGGTCGCCCAGCTCGAGGGGGAGAACCAGGCCCTCCTSCTGCAGAACGCCACCCTCGAGAAGCTCTCGAGGTTCCAGGAGGAGCACTGATGGGAACGAGCGGTTCACCAGGAAAGGAAAGGATGGGAAAGCAGAACAGAGCCAAACCGCAAAAGCCACACCGCCGACCGCAAGCATGCACATGAAAACATACAACACTGCACACCCACACACTCGTAAATGCTTATAAATACAGTAGACGATAGATGAAGCAAATTTTTTTCTTGAATTGAATTGCATTGAAATGCGTTTTGTGATGTATTGCACTGCCTTTTTTCGTTTCGCTCGGCTAGCATGCGTTGCGAGTCCGCTAAAAGAGGCCCCGGAAACAAATCGGTGTCCGATTGCTTCGTTTGTCGATGTCTCTCTCAGACGTTTCTGGTGGGCGATCGCAAGAAAAATGAAACAACAACCGTGGGATCCGAGATCCGATGCCGTAGACGAAAAGGGAATTCCCCATCGCTTCGATGTATCTCTTGTACGGTAGAATGTACGGTGTGGTCCGTACTACTACCGGTACGTACCTACCTTATTCCAAAAGTCCGGGCAGAAATCGCTTGCGGGACAACATTCCACCGTGTACTGTACTCTACATCCGGAAGGTCCKTACGTACATTACGGTACCACGCTACGTTGTGTTATCCGGGACTCATTGTGATGTCCGTCCAGTCGTACAATGCAATCCGCGCCGCTTCCGGACCCACCGTTACGTTAGCAGGTATGTTACTCATATGGCTCCCGAGTGGGGATCGTGGACGATACCGTAGAACTCGTACTCCTCCTACCCTTAGGCGCGCGTACGTTACGTACTATCCTTCCCAAAGCCTCTCGGCGGAAACACATATGGGACGGATTTGGAATCGGAAATCAAAGCGAAACATGCCGGTAGGCACGGGCACAAGCAAAGGCACATAACCAAAGCATAGTCACAGGGACAAGCAGGCGCAGAAGCAGAAGCACAAACACAAGCAAATATTTCGTGCACCTACCCATAACACACTAAAGAGAGAGCACCAAGGAGATATCTAGGCAATGGTTTTGGGTTCCCTCTCCCCGGACAAGGACGTCGTCCACCACAACGACAACCACGA
>CAACVS010000513.1:0-19192 GCA_900660405.1 Pseudo-nitzschia multistriata
GAATTTTATTTCATGCACCCAGGAAAAAAAAAACCATAGTACAGGTTTGTGTGACGTGCTACTATTCATCTTCCTCCTTCTAGTAGTACTGCTAAAGTTGATTAGTCACTGTTTTATTTTGTTTGAAAATAGGCCCAGCAGATTTGAGGGTTATTTGCAGTGGGTTATTTCTTTGTGGGTTATTTMATGGGTTATAACCCACTTTTCAAAACATGGGTTATTTGTTATTTCATGGGAAAAACGTGGTGTATTTCATTGGAAGAATAACCCACGAAATCATGCCCCTGAATGTTGGATTTCAAAGGGGGGACGCGCGCGTGTGGGTTCCGGATGGCCCAGACCCAGACCAACAACGCCAGGTGCCACATGTGCTTCAGGGTACCATACTACGTAGGAAGAATATCACGAAGTACGTGTATTGCATTCGTACGTGAATGCTCCAAAAGATTTTCGATTTTGGACTTAGGGGCTCAGTCATAATTGTTGACATAAATACAAAGGATTTTACGGGGAATCACAGTAGATCACAAACAGACATTAGTAATAATGTCTTATGGTCTTTTATGGTCAGATATRATGGGCACTTACGTCATTCACAAAATTACTTCTATTAAGAATTGCGCACTGTACGTAGACTGTAGTGTTCACTTTTTTGGCTCAGGTGTATTACTGTTAAGAACGAATAGCAAGTTCGAACTGTATTGTGTGATCTCGAAAGAGAAAGATATTTACAAACCGTCAAAACTTCTTTACAACCCATCCCTTAACACGTGCGAGAATAATTTGAAACCTACAAGTTATAGCAACCAAAATGTTGAGACTTATTCAGCAGAAGCCTGCATGGTCGCTAGCTTCATTGCTCTCGATCATCTATGCCGTCATTTTCAGACTGGTTACTTCCGGAGTACGCACGAGTTCGCTCCTCTTCGGTTTTTGTGTCTGGGGAAAATATGAGGGCGACGATCCCAATCTAGTTGGAACCTATCCGACCCAAGATGGCTGCAAACCCGACTTTTCTGTCAATTCACACCGAGCTGCATTTGTGGTCGATGTTATCCTTACGCTAGGGGCAGTAGTCCTTTATATAATGGATGGAAACAAAAACAAGAAAGAAAATTTGCCAACCTACCTTGCGACTGGTTTCATCATTCTCGTTCACGGACTGTTACACTGGTTTCTAGATCAGGACGTATTGGGTACGGTGATCAACTGTTACACCGTGGTGGATAAAGAAACCGAGGAACTCGGATATCTGCTCTTCACCATCTTTTCCTTCGTTCTTTCAGTTATCATTGTGTCATTCGGATTCGGAGGGATTAGGGCAATCACTTTTGTCATCAGTTTTATCTTTGCTCTCATTGTCTCCCAAATTGCGAATGATGCTGGCAATGGAGAATACATATTGCCTGCTCTTTTTGTTGTTGTGCACCCTCTCTCATGCATTACGGGACTGCTATCTGATCAACCAACGTTCTCTCCCTTGGTCGGCAAGCTCTTTGTCGTGTGCACCGCAGTTGGGATTCTAGAGCTCCTGTCCTGTGAAGAATTTCTGATTTCTATCGGCGGCCATGTTTGGTACGACATCACCCTGCACATTGCTGTTTTGGCAGCATTGCCGTACTTCTGGGACCCCGAAAGCAAAAACAAGATTGCCTAAGAAACAAAAATGATATTATTCCAAGAGCGATAAGAAAGTTAAGACAGCACAAGTGGCACCAATGTGAATAACAGGAAGGAAAATGACGCATCTTTTGCCAACAGATGGCGTCATTCATAACGAGATAAATGCGACTGAGGACTTCGCTGTACTATAGACTGTCGTGAGGATGACGTTGCTGCAGGACAAACATATAGCAAGAAAGAATGCTTGCTTGTTGTCTTTTCATTCATGTGCAAATCTTCGTAGTTTTAGATAACAGCATTGGGGTATTACATCGTGTTTGAATACGAGTGAGGAAAGAATGTTAAGACGTGTTCGACATCGTCTTGCGCTATTCTCGTGATTTTGATCGTCATGATAACAAATGATCTAATTATTGCATTCAATTATGTTCATTGGAGCGTAAGAAATTGGTATGATAGTGCTACTATCGCACAAATATGGATACGAGATATGTGATCAGAAATACGGCAGACCACCAATGGCAAATCGAGTCTCGTATTGCACCTCGAAAATGACCACCACTGCTGCTAATGTGGGGTTTTGTATCTGAAAAGCAGTCAACCGACGATTCTTCATACTTTTGACTCGCCTCAACATTGGGGCCATACGAAGTATTTGAAAGAAGATCACGACAAAGTGGATGGGTGTCATATCTCCTACTTTGTACCACCTGTGCCAGAAATGTGTCGCCATCAATGGCCCATCGCTCTATCGTATCGCGGTCAATCGCTTCAAACAGCAAGCAACAAATAAACTTAATATTGTTACTGCTGTGGCAGCACAATTGCTCCTTTGATTTTTTGCGAGAACCGGGAGGCGCGACTTCGTCATCATTCGTTGACGGTGATGGAGCTACTTCGTCGAAATAGGATTGGGCTTGTTCGATCCAAATTTTTTTAAAGTTCATCAGCTCCTCATTCGAGAATGTGGGCGGCTTTCGTGTATATTTTTCAACAAATCCATCGTTATTGGTACCATTTGCAATATATCGACTTGGCAGGATTGAATTCAGTCCATTCGGACAGGCTTCGGGATTGTTCTCGAGAGCGCGAATGAAGTATTCTGGAATGTCGGTGTATCTAAATCTATGATCTATGTTCAATTTCCTTATTTCCCAAACATCAGCGAAGTTCATGGGATGTGAAAAAAATTTCCCAATCTGTGGATCGTCGCGAATATCAATCGTAGCATTGCTGTTGAGTTTCATATATACTGTATCGGTGTGAAGAGAGATATTAAGAAAATGATTCTTTGCTTTTGATGTGTAAATGCACTTCTCGCCACTCGCATCCTCATAAGTCGGGTCGCCGTAACTGTCACTTTCGGAATGACAGGTTTCCCAGATATAATCGTAAAGATCCATGGTACTATGCCACGGCATGAATAGAGGATCAATAGGGCTAGCGGGAGTCCTCATGAAGCCTCCGATCGTGTCGTGAACCGAATCGTGGATACTGTGGTGCAAAATCTCCCAGAACTCGGCCCGATTTTTAGTGGCAAAAACCCGGGTTATGTTTTCGACCGACAAAATGTTGACTTCTTTCGGGATTGGATCGAACCAAAGATCATATCTAATCATACCGACCCGGTTGTTGTCGTCTCGAAGGTTCTGCAGTGGTGGTTTGAAATGCCATAGACCATCCACTTTTGTTCCAAAAAAAGTTCGTTCTTCAAAATCATCGTTCAACACGAGCCCTCCCAAGTCGTTAATGATCTTTGAGCATGTGGCATAGGATCTACAGGCATTCACATCCGACGGCAATTCCTGCTTGTCATAGTCTCGATAAATATTCCAGAAGGGAATTGTCAGGCATRAAAATCGATTCTCTAGCGACCGGAGCATGTTCTCGTAGGCCAGAATGAAGATTCTATGCCACAAATAAAAGCCACACGTGTCATGGGCTTGTATTTCCGACACCTCGTCAAAGTGGTAGAGTGCAAAACGTTGGTGAAGTCCTCGTTCGATGGCCGTCTCGATCGCATCCAAATATAGAGCGACATCATATTGATCTAGATGATCCCATTCGTGCCGAAGTCGTSTTCTCTCAATTCTGGTTTCATCGTTACACAACAGATTGGACCCAGGAGGAGGGGACAGTGGTTGCAATTGAAACGAAGATGATGTATCCTCTCCAGGGTCATCTGTACTATTATCCGAGTCTTTTTCGTTATCTAAATTCATTGACTTGATTAAAGATTGCACGCCATGCATTTATAATTGGGAGTAAGATAAAATCCTAAGAGAATCTTAGGAACAGATCAAAAGGCAGCGATATGGGAATGCAGGTACTTTCAGAATAGAAAAAGTGTAAGGCATGCGGAAGATATGACATGGATACTCATAAATAATCACTTCATACTTTTCAATAATTTGAGAGATGAAAGAACACACGATCATCAGTAACGCGTGTTCCAATTGTGCATAACATGGGATCATCTCATTTTTCTATCTTAGTACAGGTACAAGCACGTAGTTGAAGTATTAAGTAGTACGAGTACGTACGTACTCGTAAGCTACAACACCAATTTTCGTGTTTTCCTTGCAACCGTTCAGTTTTTTGAGAGGTGGCTACGGTACCTGGTACCTTAGAATGCAGTAGTAAGTACAGTACGTACTGCACTTGCACATACASGTACGATAAGTACAGATTTTGTTTTCACTACGCTAGCTATTTCTACCTAGGCTACCTACAGTAGTGAAATCGTTTTTTCGTGGAGTATGTACGTACGTAGACGTATGTACTATCTGATGTAAATGTTCGAATCTAAAGAAAACCTGAAAATTATTGTAGAAATTTTCGCAGTCGTGAGTCATTTACAGTATTAAATTGTGAACCAATCCGAATAGAAAATTGCGATCAAGATCCTATCGCAGTAGAGATACTGTATCCGAAATCCTGTTGCTAATATTTGACTCATTTTCGTGCTCTGTAAATTATGTCGACTTATGAAGAAATGGATTTCCGGGAAGGATTTGCCGGTGTGTGTCATGTGAACGGAACAGCGACTTGCGTAGCTCAACCTGAAGACTACTGTGACGACGACACATTTGTATCTGCTCACTATCTCCGCGCAAACGGCGGCCATCCATATCGCTACTGTGCAGGAGAATTGGAAAGCGTCGTAATTGGTCGTTGTGCAGACTCGGGAAACTGCTCGAATCTGCCCTCCCGTTGTCAAGATGAACACTCATTTGTGGACTTCGATCCAACCTGCACCATATCACAGGATCTATCTCGTCACGAAGTTACATATGTTACATATGGAAAGTGCGGAGATCGCTGCGTATGGTCGTCGGAGGATTGCATCGAGGGTGAAGAATACTACTCGGACGATCCGGAATGCACCTCCGAAAAGGTAGAGATTGGGGCTTGCTTTGCCGGGCACGCGTTCTGTGCGGTAGGTCACCGAAGTTGTTCGCAGCCGGGCCTCCCGGATGAACCCTTCTGGACCCATCAGCAAGTGAAAGAAAAGGTTGGTGCAAACTGCTTCCTATCGAGTTTACCGGGACAGCCCATTCAGGCACATCCTGTCGCGGCTCCTCCCTCGTTGCCAGGAACTATCACTAACGACAAAGCAAATGATTTTTCAGCATTTGACGAAGATGGGATCCCGAATGCATCTCCCCCCTCTGCTTCTGGGTCGTCGAGTGACTACAAAGGATTGTCTGAGGGCTCTTTAGTGACAATTGTAACGGTAGTCGCAGTTGTGGTAGGCATTGCTGTGGGCATTAGTGCTGTCTACTGCCAAAAAACGAACATAAACAAAGAGACATGGAAAAGAAAAATACCGCTGCCCGTGGTAGATGTTGAGACAAGCGATCAAGTCAAGATTGCAGACGACGAAAATCTGTCAGATATTTGATGTGCAAGGTATCTTGGAAAGCCGAAGGAAAACTATCTGTGAAAGTAGAGACGAAAAGACGGAAGACAAGGAAGGCACGGTCCAAAAGTGTGCTAGGTATTGAAAAGAAAAAATCATCTACTTCGTATTTGCTAGTTTTTCTTCTTTCACCTTCTGGCCTACCGAAACTATTAATACAGTAATTATTACAGTACTTCGTATTACTGTATTTCGTGATATCATTATATACTATTCCTAGTACTACCGTAGTGCCGAAAGGAAAAGATGTTTCAGAAGACAACATCAAGCCAAAAGGGCACGATCCAGATGTGTGTCAGTTCGATCGAATCCAAAGCAATAATGGAAAAGTAATGATGACACTGTACTGCATGCAATCGTAAACTTCTGGCCCTCTTTTGGTGTTTTCAGTTACTGTAAAGCGATTGTTTCGGTACGCAGTACCGTACCGTATGACAAAATTATGGACAGAAATCATGTTTAGGTAGAAAATAATGGAAGCCGTTGCTACGGTACCATACACTGTTATTACTAGTAGTGTAAACAGGGACACGATCCGAACGTGTGTCGGTTCGGCCGAATGTCAAACATGATACYAATGGGACAGATTTCTTTATTTTTTGTATCTTTCAGTCCATCAAACTCGTCTTGTGGCAAACACAGAATATAAAGAAGGGTCACACGCCAAAATTTGAGAAAATAAAAAATAATCCCATAGATTGACGATAATGTTGAAGGACACAATCAATACAATATTTGTTGCGAGAAATAAGGTGCGTGCCGAGCCATTGAGTGCACGGTCCAAAACTGTGATGGGACAAATCCTATTTGGACAGCTGGGTTCTACAGAACAAATAATAATCATCAACTGCAGGCGGCAGATTGAGTAAAAATGATCGTAGCAATCATTTTCACAACAGTCGCCGAACGCTTGCATGAACTAGAAAATTAGCTTAGATGCAAAATCATATCCTCATTTAATTCAAAACAATTTTGGTAGTCAATAAACCAATATGAATATTGTTCAAAGCACTATCATCCTTGCCTTGCTTTCATGCGGAGCATCTGGTACGAAATGGCTTGAATCCTTTCTCGTCTAATGAAAAGAACGATAAATATTGGTAGCTAACAATCACTAAACTGTTTTTTTCTGATCAATAATTGTAATACAATGGTTATCTAGCGTACGGACCAGCCGGGGACATGGAAGTCAAAGCAGCGGCCCGCCCGAAGCGCCGCCGACATACCCACATGTGGATGTTTGGTGAAAATGGTGTCTCTATCTTCACCCCCGACGGATCCGAAGAAGTGAAAAACATTCCTCCTGAGAAGGTTTGCAAGAATGTCACCTCTAGTACGTACAATGTCTGAATTTTGACTCAACATGGTACCACATGCAACCAGATGCTCATTTATGCCTAAATTCATCTTTTTCACATGCAATCCAATACCAAACAGGCGAAGGCTCGTCCCGTATCCGGTGTGATTTCAACGATGTCGTCAGTGATGGACACAAGTACGTTTGGGCATCCGTTGCACGAGGAGTTCCAGAGATCGATGTCTTCCTAATTGATACTGGAGACCTTGTCGGGTCCTTTGGGACCTGCGGTAGCCCGAGAGATTTGGACTACCATCCTACGCGCGAAGAGATCTGGGTGCACTGCTCGGAGTACTCGAATATTTCCGCAAGCCATATGGATGTCTTCTCGGCGAACAGCCCATCGGTGCCTATTCCTACCACCATCACTATGCACGACAATACCAACATGCGTTCGTACGGAAAATTGGAAGTCCATTCCTCGCTTGGTGACGTTGCATATAGCACTGTCAGCGGGCAACCTAAGTTGTACAAGATCGATTTGGCTGGGCGATCCGTCATGGAAGAAGTCGACGTGAGCAATGGCAGTCCAAGTAAGTTGCGGTCGTATTAATCTTGTTCTTCTGCCGTCAAGAAACTTATCTCTGATGCTATCTTGCCTCCATTTCGCTTACTCTAAACTCTACAGAGTTCTACGGTGTCTATGACATCGCATATTCTCCAAAGAATGGTCATATTTTTGCTCGCACAGAAGTCTGCTGTACCTGTGGGTTTGAGGGCGCCGATTCTCTCGAATGTGGTCGCTATGGATCTCGGAACATTACCATTAGCGGTGAAACCGTCGAAGGCCAGTGCGGACGTCATTGTCAAGGAGGGCCAACCGATACCGTCGGAGTCATTGAATACGATACCAACACTGATACCGTTGTCGGGTCGCACAAATTCGTTGGTTCTGCTCCGGTGTATGCGCCCTTCAGTTCTCCCGATGGAGAACATATTGTCATGTTCGGTTTGGATGGCGGTCAAACCGTCGAGATCCTAAAGGTTGGCAATACTGGAGAAATGTCGGTACGCCAACATTTGAGGAATGGCATTGCATTCGCTTGGTTCTTGTTCGATGACTGACTTTAACTCACATTAGTTTCAATCCGAATCTCTGCTTTCATAAATGAACAGGAAGTCGAGACAACCCTCAGCCTCGATTTTAACACCACGAATGTGGAAGAATACGGCGTCTACAACGACTTCGCCTACATCCAGACAGACGAGATGAATCTCTTTGTGGTATCGTCTTCGTCGGACTACAAGGTCGCCATTGTTGACATGAGCACCCCTAGCTATGACGTCAGTTACGTAATGCTCAAGGATGTTCCCTACGAAGGTCGCCGATACAGCMGCCAGGTCGAATGGGCCGAGGGAACCAATTACGTATGGATTGGAGGTCGCCAAGACGACGAGGCCTACGTGATCGACCTCGAAAGCAAGGAATTGATCCGAACCTTTACAGAGGTCGACTCCCGAAAGCTTCTTTCCGTTGCCCCCTATCATTTCATGGGAATGGCGGACGAATACGGCAGTTACATGGCAGCAAACGGTATCGGTAGCGGTGGGARCAACGACGACGTCTTGAGCATCGTGGCTCTAGCGTTGTCTTGCGTTGCCATTGCGGCGGTCGCGGCCAGCTTTGTGGCGAAGAAGTCCGATCCGAAACTAGAACCGAAGGAATCTGCCGTACCTCTGACCAAGCACAAGGTCGACGATCCGTCTCTCGCTGTCCCCCCGAGCGTTGCCTAAGCGAACGCGCCTCGTATAAATCATAGTCTGCCTTCTGTTCTCCATCCTCATCGGAACCAAACAAGGTATGATTTGGATCCTTTTCCATGYCGTAATTTCCTCCACCAACCGTTTCTGTGCAGTTTCATTTTATTGCTGTATGTTCGCTGTTAAAAGAATAAGTAACGAACCATTATCAAACTATATTGACAGCGTCGTACGGTAGGAACAGGAAAGCTTCCCGACACTCATCCGAGATGTTTTTGGTTTGCATATCGGTACCGGTAAATCCTTACGAAAACGAAAGAACAAACTGAAATTAGGCGCCAACTTTCTCAATTCAAATAAGTGCATCTCCGCGCTGAACCATACCGTAGTAGACTAGTTAAGCCAGAGCCACAACGTCGTATTTCTTGTACGCACCGGTACCATACCTAGAGTAGTGCAATACTGGTAATCGGGTGAGTCGTGCGGTGCGACTAGCTTTACCGTGGCAACTTTACCCAGCGGAACAATTTTTGAGACTCGCCCGGCTTGGCAGCGTCGAACCAACCGTCACGGTGTTGCGTGCCAACAAAATTCGAAATGATAGATGCTTCCGCCGTAGTATCGCTTCGCACGACCCAAGACGCATTTCGTTTTGGTAACCGGAAGGGTCCTGCCGGCGTTGTTGTACTTAGGGTACGCATATCAGCAACGGCTAACTATGCTGTGGCTTGTGGCACGTATTGGACCGTAGAATACCGTACAATCCGTCCTACTGTGGACGACGACGCTCCCACCCCCATAGTACAGCTAGGTGTACCGTTGCCGAACGAAAAAAAACATAGGGAGGAAACGAAGATAAATACCCTTCAACCAAACCACGAAGCACGACATTGAGAATACCTTAGCAGCATCTCGCGTTTCGTTCCAGCTTCTTACTATCGATAAGGCGTTGGAAATAGCAGTCTACAACGTAGCAGTCGATATACCAGCAAGTGAAGCTTAACGAGTGTTTCGTGTGACGAAAGAAAAATCGCAACAACAACAACGATAACGATACAGCACTGTGCATCCATACCGACGGTAGTTATACTTGGAACGCAACGACGACGTACTGAAAGCTGGCAAAGCACAGGGCGGTCCAGTACATAACGATAATTCGAAATATTTTGCATTGAAGGTGTTGCAGAAGATCTACCTTCAATTTCAGTAAATTAGATCCTATCCGATCAACGCATTGCAAGATAGCACGAAGCAAAACAACAAAATGGCCTCCCAATACAACAACGGCAACAATAACGGGAACATGTCCACCATGGACGCCACCCGCTCGTACGTGACCGCCCGTACGGCCGCATCCCAATCGGTCGCCAACCACACCACGAGTGGTGATACCTGCTCCCTGGCTCCCCCCCCAGGCGCCATGGCCCAGCCCCAGCCGGCCCCGTACCCCTCCTTTGTCAAGGTGTGCGGCTGCGTGGAGATCTACAAGCCCGGCCGTGAGGTTTTAGAGTACGACTACACGTACGACGACGTCTCGGGGAAGAAACCCCCGCAGTCCTACCCGAGGATTCGTGAGCGGGGGGAGTTCTACATCGATTCCTATAACGGGGAGCCCTGGTCGTGTTCCTTTGGGACGGCCGAGAAGGTGAGTGGAGATCTGTCGAGATAAGATTCGACGAGATTATCTTAGTGCAAGGCAATATTGTTGGATTTGGGCTTGGTTCGGTATGCAAAACGCGAACTATATTGCGTGCTGTCAACTAGTACGCATGAACTTTGTTTTACCTCTCTCTCACAGATTGCACGGCATTCCTTTTGTTCTCTTTTGTAAACAAATCCCGCCGACCTACTATAGAACGGAACCTGGTTTAATTCCTCGGATCAGGCCGGATCGATCATGTCGTGTCTGGTGTGGGTGCTCATGCTGTACTCGTCGGTGACCGTCACCCTCCTCACCATTACGGAAGGAATTCCCGTTACCTGCGGAATGGTGTACAATGTGTTGTGTTTCATGGCGTTGGCCTGTCACGCAAAAACCAGTCTCACCGATCCCGGAAGCGTTCCACTGGCTGCAATCCCCAGTGAGCGACAACGC
This sequence comes from Pseudo-nitzschia multistriata, assembly GCA_900660405.1. Lineage (NCBI taxonomy): Eukaryota > Bacillariophyta > Bacillariophyceae > Bacillariales > Bacillariaceae > Pseudo-nitzschia > Pseudo-nitzschia multistriata. The sequence continues at coordinate 10,699 of CAACVS010000513.1, forward strand.
CTAATGAAAGATTCCCACTCCATGTGCGGGCAGTGCCAAACCTTCAAGCCACCCATGTCCCATCACTGCAGAATCTGCAACAGGTGTATCAGCAGAATGGATCACCACTGTCCCTGGATGAACAACTGCGTCGGTGGGAACAATCTGAAGCACTTTTTGCTCTTTTTGATCTACACGTGGACCTGTGCGGCCTACGCACTAGCGCTCTTTGGATGGAACTACTTTTTCTGCGCCGATGAAGACTGCACCTTCCACCCGGTGGTCGTCCACCTGGTCCGAGTTATGACCATGCTCTGCGTGGGAGCATTTTTATTTACCTCCAGCATGCTCATGAACGTTTGCTACGGACTCATGACGGGGATCGGGACCATTGATCGGCTCAAAAAGAAGGCCACCAACACCATGAACCAGTCGGACGAGGAACCCATCCCTCTCAAGGACGTCTTTGGCATTCAGGGATGGATCACCTGGCCCTTTCCCGTCGATCCCATCTTTGAGGACTTYGACCAAGTCATGGGATACTGTCTGCCTCAGCGCCTGGACCGAGAACGGCAGTTTATGGAATACAAGCGGCCCATTCCAGAGATCCAGCAGGTCACCTCGCACGAAATGGAGCTCCCCAAGTGCATCAACGATCTGCTGCCMGTGTAGATCAGATCGAAAGCAACCGGACGGAATCGAATCATCGCCTCGATTCGATAACGAGCGGTACGATAAAACACATCTTGGGTTCACAAAGCACTCACTCGCACACACCTCACCACCTCTATACACACAGACACAACGTCCTTTTTTCCTGCGCGAAACGACAACGATACCTTTTGGAGCGTTGCGTGTTTGCAGCGACCATCAAATAATAATATACTAAGAAAAACAACAAAACCCATCCTTTCCAATGCAATGCCTTTTTCAAAAATAGCTTAAATTCTAGAATCAGTTTCAGATTTGGAAGCGCAGACCTGCGGTGGCCACGGGTTTCTGAAGAGTTCGAGCCATCTATACGGAGATTGCTCGGTAGCATTTTTACGGGACCTTTCCGAGGTTTCACAAGCCGCAGTATTTAAAAGGCAACCTCTGAATAATTACAGGGAATGGGAATACAAATCCAGTAGGATTTGTTGTGGTAATAGGTAGTACAGTGTTATTTATGGCCTTGCGGGGATCGCATTTCAATGGAGTGGATGTTTATTTTTGAACAATGCAAATCGTTCTTCCCCATGGCTTATTGTCATCACGTCTGAATCGAGTAGAGTCGAGTCGTTCAAGACACGCTCCCGTTTATGTCCTTTCTCAGACAAGTGGCCACGCGAACGGCGCCCTGCCGTGCTCCCACTAGGTTGAGGGCGTCCGGACCGAGCTCCAGGCCCGCCAGGGATCCGATGCACCACATTCGCTTGCGCGCGAGTCCCTTCCACCGCTCTTCCTCCTCGTGATCGGGCCCCTTCCACGACAGGTCCCGGGCCAGAACCGGGAGCCCGCCAAAGGTGTCCACCGGCAGGACGGTCCGAAGGAGTCCCGACAGGGGCGGGTAGTTGTCCAGGTGGTTCTCACTCCCTGTGAYGAGCCAGATCATGTCGTAGATGTTTTCTCCGGAATCCGATCCGTCGTCCATCTCGACCGTAAAGAGCTCCTTGGAATCGTTCCAGAGGACCCTGGAGATCTGGGCTTCCTCGTGGACGACAAGGTTTGAGCCCTTCCTCCCCGCTTGCTCGTAGAGTTCCTCTAGGATCTCGGGCGGAATCGATCCCCCTCGGCGGGCATCCTTGAGAAAGCCCGCGCGCTGCTGCATGTCCAGCTCCCAAAAGGATTCAAGCAACTGGCCCCGTCGGGGGCCCATCCACTTGTTCTCGACGTCAAAGTGCCGGGGGAGGCCCCGGGATCGCTGGACGAGCTTGACGGAGGAGCACCAGGAAAAGGATTTGGAAGCCTGTATAGCCAGCTGCGCACTCGTGATTCCACCACCGACGATCAGCAACCGAGAGAGCGGAGGAGAAGGAGGTTCTATTCCAGCAACGGGGGACGGTAGGGGTTCTCGTTCGTTCGGGGCGTTCTCTTGTTCTTGCTCTTGCTGATTCTGCAGCTCCTGTCGCTGCTGTTCTTGTTCTTCTTCTTGCAGCCTTTTCTTCTTGAGGAACGGAACTATCTCCGCTGGATGGAGAATGCGGTGGGACGGATAGGGAACGCTTTTGGAAACGAGTTCCTTTCGCAGTGCCGCCTCCCAAAAGGCTTCCCCGGTGTCGAACATCGGCCCCATGGCACATACGACGCGCTTGGTTCTAACGACARTTGTTTTCTTGCTGCTTCTGGACCATGCCAGAGCAGTAGACGACGACTCGGTCGAATCCTCCTCGTTGTCGTCGTCGCTGCCAGCCCCTCGTTCGATCGTGATGCGAAACAAGGGCCGCTCCTCGTCTGCGTCACCGTCGTTGTAGGGCTCGATCGACGAGACGGTTCCCTGGGTCACAATGTCGTCGATCCCGTACCCCCTTGCCAGCAGATCGTGGTAGTCGTGAAACAAACTCGTGCTCGGCACCTGGTAGGGCCCGTGAAAGTCCCTGTCCCTCTGCTGGAGCTGTGGCAGGGGGACCAGCTCGGTGTCTCGCTTCTGGAGCTCGGCATACTGCTCCAGGGCCCGGTGATCGTAGGGATCGGCATGGGCGTTCATGAGGGACCGCAGCTTGGGGATGCCAATGGCTTCGAAATTTTGTTTCCACTGAGAGAGCCACCGGTCGCTCTTGGCATCGACGACGAGGACCGAACCGCGGATCGTTTCAAGGGGGATCGGGGGCGGGTCTTCGTCGGGATCGAATGCCGTTACGGCCGCCGTGCTTRTTTTTGTTTTGTTGAATTTCGTCTTTTTCTTGCGCTTCTGCCGGAGCGTCGCCGACGGGCCCTTGGCAAGCTTCTGGATGTGGGTCCGCACCTTGGCGATGGGCCTCATTTTCGAATCGTAATCGGCCCGGTAGTGCCGCGTCTTGTCCGACAAAAGGTCTGCCTCGGGTTCCAGCAATCGAAGGACCAGCGTCAGGGAATGGGGCCCGGCGCCAACAACGACGAGTTCCTTTATTTCGCCGCCACCACCGTCGTCGTCGTTCTCGTCGTCGGCGGCGTTGCCGTTTCCAGCCTTCGCGTTCGCGTTCGCATCCACGTCCACGTCCATACCAATCCTTACGTAGCCTCGGGCAACGGCGATGGGTTGCTGCTGTTTTTTTGGGCGGCGGTCCCCAAGGATTCCTTTTGTGGTTGTTTCGTCGTCGGAGCTGCAGCAATCGCTGGGACAAATTGGGGCTGTTTCATCGGCACACTTCGGCCGGCGCTGGCCAACGACGTCGTGGATGATCTTTCCCATGGTCGGAGCAGTAGTTGTACAGAAGTTTTAGTTGTGATTGTATCTGTAATTGGAGGTTCAACACTTTGTAGTTGATCTGGATCTTCTGGATTACTGTTTTGACCTTCAGATTTCTTTTGGAAAGTTGAAGACGAAAGACGAAGAGTGCAAGGTACGTGTACGGTGCTCCATAGTTTGAGAATGATTTTTTTCTCCCCTCTTCCCTTCCGTTCTGAAAATACCGGTACGATTACAATCATTGCTCTGACGCCACGAAACGAGAAAAATAGTTCGTGCCAAAATCATGTGATGTAAAATAGGCTGTTTATGACAGTCGTGCTGCCACATACGGTTAAGGCCATGTAGGCCTCCTGAACGATATCCCCCAGTATTTAGTCTGGGATAATCTACAGTACGTACCAGGTAATCTACAGTAAACCATGCCATTCGAGCATACCGTAGCAGAAAAATAGGCTATTCCAACAGTTAGTACGCACTGTACGGTACGAAACTACAAAATCCAGTTTCTTCCCTTCCTCGAAAACAAACGGAGCTTGTCTCGTCGAAGCAAGTCGACATTCACGGTATGACTACATACCCATACAGAATACTCTGATATTCTATTAGACTATGATGCTGTCCTTGTGAGACGCTACGGTACGGTACAAGTACCGTACTTACGCCTCGCAGAGTAAGGTACGATATCTTGTATGATAGGGTACAAGTAATACATACGTACATATGGTACTACCGGTACTGGTGTTGGCTACACGATAGACGCTGCACCCATCGGTCATTTCGATCTCGATCATGTCGAGAAATCTTGCGGTTAAAATCGTTGCTACGATTACAAAGCACGAACCATCGCATCTCGATCAGAGAATCGATCACGTCAAATCAGGATCCATCGAGACAAATCCGAAACCTTTTTTCACCATGGCCGTCCTACAAACGAAACACGCCACTCTGATCCTCCTCCTCCTCGTTGYCTGCGTCCTTGGCCTCGCTTCTGCCGGAACGAACGAGGCCGGCCTGGCCTTTCTCGAAGAAAACCGCGGCAAGCCCGGGGTGGTGGAGCTCCCATCGGGCCTCCAGTACAAGGTTCTCCGGAGGGGCCGCGGAACAGCGCACCCGACCAGCGGGAGCCCGTGCAGCTGCCACTAYGAGGGAACGCTCATCGACGGGACCGTCTTCGATTCGTCCTACGAACGGGGGGAACCGGCGTCCTTTGCGCCCAACCAGGTCATCAAGGGATGGACAGAGGCAATGCAGATGATGGTCGCCGGGGACAAGGTGCGTGTGGCTATGAATTCTTGGCGCTGGGTTTCGTCTTTTGCGCTGTGCCGACTAGAGCTTGGTGAAGTTTTGTGGGTTCGCCTTTGCTCCTTGTTTGTTTGCTGGATTGCCGGATTGCTAACCTTGGCTCTCCCGCACAATGTTTCGCACCAACCACCCCGTCTCTTCTATTCTGTCAGTGGGAAATGTACATTCCGAGCGAACTGGCCTACGGCGATCGCGGAAGCCCCCCAAACATCGGTCCGGGAGAGACGCTGATCTTCAGGATGGAAATCCTAGCCATCCAGGGCAGCAGCACCCCAGCCCTCCAGTGCAAGATTGCTTCGCCCGACGACGACTGCAACGAACGCGAGAAAACCTACATCGGCAAGGTTTCTGGGTACGACGCATCGAAGGCTTCCAAGGAAATCCGGCGATTGCGCAGTATCCTGGGCGGACCCATGAAGGACGACCTGAGGGATTGGGCTCGCCGGCGGGTTAACATTTTGGAACAAGTCGTCGAGGGCCAGGAGGCGGAATTGTGACGGGGCTTTCGTGCCGGCTGATGGATCTTTTCTCGTTCAACCATTCGTCCAAAGACGGGGCGCCATTGGGCGCCGTGAAAGGCTACGCTCGGGCATGAAACACAACAAATATTTTTTTCGTTCTCGTTCCTATCCCGTCCAATTGAATTGAAATCGATATCCTTGAATAGTAATCTAAGGGATTTAATTTATTTTGGATCTACAAGGTCGAACACAAGTTTTGTTCTTTTCAAACATGAACCCACGCTGATTCTAAGATCTACCACAAAAGCGACCCTTCCTCCACACACCTTCTCGTTGTATGGTTCCGTCGACGCGAACCTCCTTTCCAACTCCGTGCTTGAGGCCATCCTTCCAGTGCCCTACAAATCGGCGACCCTTGCTGTTTTTTGACTCGTCGCTGCTTCTGCGTCCGTATTTGCTGTTCTCGGTCAGATTATGGTAAATCAGAATTCCTGAGCCGTGCATTTCGTCCCGGAAAAAGTCTCCCAAATACGTGGTGGCCGATGTGGTGTAGATGCCCTTGCCGCAGCGAAAGCCCTGTTTATCGAACTTGCCGACGTAAGTAGGTCGCTCTTCCTCGCCATTTCTGCTGCGGCTGCTTGGATCTGCAGGGTACGTCATTTTCCCTTCCATCATCGTTCCACGGTCGTACGTGCCTTCGAAGACGCGACCATCCGGGAACTTTGTCCTACCGTATCCGTGCTTGAGATTGACGGGTTTGCCGTTGCCCTCTTCCGACAAGAGGAAGAATCCGGTGTATACCTCGTGGGTACGAATGTTTCGAACCTTTCCCCCGGCGCTAAAATTGGAACTAGAGGAGGCGAAAGACGAACTTGATTGAGGCTTGGCACATTCCTCCTCGCCGCTCAAGTTTTCGGTGCTTTGGTTGTTGTCGGTGATGGGCTTGCTGCTGTTGATTTTGTTGCAGTGGCTGCTTTCTGCCCGCCAAGAGTGAGCCAGCAAGCCGTTGCTATCCTCGTCCTCTTCTTCCTCGTCCAAAAACAACGATAGATGATGGGAAGAGTCGTCTAAGAGAAGCGGTGGCGGCGGAGGAGTTTTTGGCTTCGAGATTGACTTTTCTTTTCGCAATGCAGCCGACTTTGGAGGCGATGACGAAAGGATTGATCGCTCTCTTCTTAGCAAGTTAGATGTTCTCTCTTTTCGTAGTGAAGTACATAGTGGAGGTGATGGAATCGATCTTTCTTTTCGAAGCGATTCACAAGCAGATGAAGAAGCGTTTGCGATCAATGAAGCATCAGATTTGGTTTTGCCAATCGTACTTTTTTTGACAGAGGATGAGGGAGGAGATGAAGACTTGCTGCCCTCGATCGAGATTTTCACCGAGTTTCGCCTCGGATGCGGTGACGATAGAATTGCCGTTCGCTGTATAGTGCTGGTATCGGACTTCGATCTTCGAACCATTCTGTTCGGCGATCTTGAACGCGGCGCCGAAACGGGCACTTCTAGGGCGTTATGCGTCTCTGTCCTAGTCGTACCACGTTGGTGACTAGGTGTTTTCTTTAACCCAAGCGTTGCTATCGATCGACGAGGGAGGGGACTCTTTGGGCTAGAATTGCTCTCTCTATCCTCGGCTTTGCTAAACTGTGATGTTGCCGACCTCGTCTTCGTCCTTCCCAATGATGCTATGTACTCATTTATATCATCAGTATCGTTGCAATGATTCAGAACAATATTATTGATACTGCTGGCACTTCTACTGCTCAAGTGCCCACAAGAATGAATATCCTGCGACTCATCAGTATTCTGATAGCGGTAATTCATTTCKTGCATACGCAAATCTCCAAGGCTACCAGACGTTGTCTTGGCGAAGATTCTATTTCCGTCAAAGGTACTAGATGTTTTTGAGAGTTTCAGATCCAACTTTCCGTTCCTCTGATCCACTCTGTCAGATTTTGGTTTTCTACCACGTCGTTTTTTGCCAGATTTGTCTGGGGACTTCGTCTGTTTCTTCTCTTCKTCTATTACTTCCTGCCTGACCTCAGGCGATGACGAAAGACTTGTGCGTTCTTTTCTTCGTCTGGTGGGCGACGATGACATTGCCGTGCGCTCATCTCTTCGTCTCGTAAGAGACGATGAAATCGCTGTGCGCTCTTTTCTTTGCCCAGTGGGCGATGATGACAACATATGTCTTGTGCGTTCCTTTCTTCGTTTAGTGGGCGATGTCGAAATGGTCCGCTCTTTTCTTCTGGTTGGCGATGTCGAGATGGTACGCTCCTTTCGTCTACTGAAGGAAGACTTCATTATGCCTTTTACGTCTTCTGTTGTTTCTTTTTCGATCCATCTCGAAGGTGATGGTGATACYGTGCGGCCTCTTCTCGTAATGGGCGACAATTGCAAAACACGCTCCATTCGGCTTGAAGGGGAAGTTTTTTCTGTGCGTTTGACTCGTCTAGTGGGAGGCGATAATTTCAACAACTTCGCAGACTTGGAAGACGATGATGACGAAAACGATGAGGTCGTTGATGTGCTTGGTGATTCAGATTCTTGGCAGTAGCTTTCCGTTTCTGACTGTTTTGCAATCTTGGTAATTAGTTTTGATGTTTTTTTGGTATCATTACGTGGAAGGTCTTTGTTGTTCAAGATGGCACTACCCGAAGAAGACTTCAAGAGATCCAGTACATCCATCACAAGACGTCTGGTTTCATCGTCCAATTTACTCTCGCTCTGGCTTTCTTCACTTCCACGACTGTTAGCCATCTTACATCGTTCTAATCGATGTCGTAATGGTGTTAACGACATGTGAAGATTAGCACTCTCCTGTCCGATATTATTGATCATTGCTGTACAAATAGACAAAGTTCCTAGTTGGATTTTATCTATGTTTGAATTGTTGCTGATCCTTTTCTATTTTTTGTGTGGAAACGATCATGTTTTGCTTCCACCTCTTGTAGGGTCCTCCATTCGACGATGAATCAAAAATTGAAGGAAACAATCAGTACGAAGTTGATAGTATGTGGAATACATRTGTTTTGCGGCCAGGATTCAATTCGGATTTCGAAGTATCGATGTAAAATATCACTACTAGCATCACTTATTGTTTCGGGCACTCAGTTCGTATGAGAAACAGTACTTCACCGAATTTTYCCCCTTTAAATCTTCAAAGATTTAACCGATCATGGCATAAAAGATACGAATCAAATATTGTACGGTACGTACCTGTACGTATTGTACCATACTCGTAACACACAGAAATGTTTTCTAGCTACAGAAAAATGAAGACACTCGRTACGTACGGAAGTACCTGTACGAACCGGTAGAAGTATTTTTTCGTACCGTACTATGATGCAGGGCATCCCGAATGCTAGAATTAAAGTTCCCAATG
>CAACVS010000516.1:0-10035 GCA_900660405.1 Pseudo-nitzschia multistriata
AAAAATCATCATCATATGAGGGCATGATAGGGTGTTTTAAATGTTAATAAAAAGAATAAGTGTGATCAAACAGCAGCTTGCTGTTTGCTGTATTTTCGATCGGCGATAAGAGAGATCGGTACGTCGATTGATTCGGCGATTCATACGATTGAATCCAAAGATATGATTTGATTCAACCTTAGTTTAACCTTAACCCTAATCGGTGAATCGTACGGAGATACGATTCGATCTTGGGATACGGTTTAACTCTAACCTTAATCGTAATACCCGTACGACTCATTCATTCGTATCGTACGAGTGATTCAACTCATTCAATCCACGAGTGATTTTCACACTCTAAGGTTTCGTAGTCAATCTATCGATTCAACAGGTGTCGTAATCTAAAACTTCCGAAGACCTCAAACCAATTCTTCACTTTGTAGGTTACCGTACTAGGCTAGGGTACGTACTCGTCCGTACCCTACGTACACATGAATGAAAAATATTTTTGCGCGCACCTTGCGTTGCGTTGCTACGTGCGATATGGCACAGTACCAAGTACGAGTACATACTGCAGTACGATACTCAGGGGACCCCTGTCCTGGCTGTACTTACTTTACTCGTACGGTGCAAAACGGAATTCCTCCCACTGGATTTATTTGACTCCACCGAACACGAACCCCAGCCGCAGCCTGCACCAAGGACCGAACGTACCGTACCGTACGTACTCGTACGTGAAAGGCTACATACGTACGTACGGTATGCAAGGTGAAGAAAGGAGAACTCCCCCTTTCGTTCGTTCGGAACGCGGGTCGATCTATCCGTTGTGTATGTATTATGTATCGGCCCCTGGCTAACAGTACCGTATGCTCCTATGGTATGGTACGGTACGATACAGAGACTACAGGAGAAACAACAAACGTCGCACACAGTACGCAGACTGTAGCAGAGAGCGTACGTACTCGCATCTCGAATCGTTTCTTTGTATCGTGGGAGCGTGTTTTTTGGAATCTGTCGCATGAACCGCGCCATGCACGAACGAAGCTATTTTGCCAGTACCGTACCGTATTGTTTTACTGTACTGCAGTTCGTACTACTCGTAATATAGCAGTTTCTACCGTACCGCGATCGCTTCGTTTGACCCCTCGCAGGACCCCAGATCACATCACACCAAAAGGCGCAACATACACCGCACCCAGAGCCCCGCACGACACCACAACGCCGCAGGCTTCTGTCGAGAAACGAAGTCATTGAACCAGCACTCGGCGCGAAGCAAAGAACAGAGGTCGAGCCAGCCAGCCAGCCAGCCAGCCACCCGAACGCTGCACCGTCTTCGAAAGACCGCACTTCACGTTTTCCCTCCGCGATACAACACAACGCAACACAACACAACACAATGCAGACGGTGGACCTGGACCGGGACGACCTGGTCCTCCACGAGGGAGACGGGAAGATCCGGCGGCCGAGCAAACTCGTGGAAGGCGGCAGAGACGAAGCACGCCCGAAAAAGATGCCCTCGCCCCGGAAAGTGGTCGTCCCCGGGAAAGAAATGACCGGAGCAGCGCCCGCTTTGCCAGAAGAGACAAGCGACGGCGACGCAGGGAGAAGCGCAACCGCAAAGGCAACCGCAACCGCAAAGGCAACCGCAAAGGCAACCAACAGCCGCGACGAGAGCGATAAGGTCCCCGACAAGGTCCCTCTCCAGTCCGATCCGGGAGCCCCCGAGTTTTCCATCGGGGGGGATTCCGACGACGGAGACTCGTGCTTCGAAGACTGGGACGAAGACGATCGCAAGGGACGGGCCTTTTTTGGCAGCGACGCCGCCTTTGGTGACGGCGAGATCCACGGCGAGATCCACAGCAACGGCCACCGCCAGGATCTCCGGCAGGGGACGTGGACGTCGGCGTCGGCGTCGTCCGGGGATTCCCAGCACTCGAGCTCCCCCTTCGAGCTCACCAAGGAAGACATCGAAATCTGCAGGAGACTCGACGACGAGTACGAGCGAGCACTGGAAGAACGAGACATTGGCTACAACGCCCGGTACTCGAGCGTTCGGCAAACCGCCATGTTCAGCATCGTCTTCTTGGCGCTCTACATGCTTCAGGGAACCATTGTGTACCGAGAGCTGCTGCTACTGAACAACGAGAAAAACCACAACCACCGAGTCGAAGGACTCAAAGAAGGAGAGGAGGACGAATTCGACAACGAGTTTCAAAACTGGTCGATCCCCGAGTCCCTCTTTTTCTCCATTTTTACCATTACCACGGTCGGCTACGGCCGGGAAGACCTGCCCACGACTCCCAGTTTCCAGGCCTACACCATTCTCTACATCATGGTGGGAATCGCCACCCTGACCATCGTGGTGGCACAGGTCTATCAGTGCATCGCGCTGGAGGCCTCGAGGGCGCGCCTCTCGCAGGACAAGCAGCAGACGGAGCTCCGCCGGCGGAGCGGGCTCATGCTGGGCAGCGCAACCAACGCCACGGGGAAGGAACTGGGCGGCCCTTCCCCCCCAAAGGGCCCCGGTCCGCTCGGCGGCGCGGGATCGGCGCGCAAGTCCAGCAGCGACGAGATCATCATCTCCGACACCGTGCACGTGGGCCTGGTCCCGAGGGCCGTCGAGGGGTTCTTTCGGTTCCTAGACCGGGCCAAATTCTTTTTCCGGGAGACCGAGGTCGGAAAGGGGGCCTCGGTGGTCTTTCCCTTTGCCGGCCTGATCCTGAGCGGGGCCTGCGTCGTGAGCCTCATCGAGAAGTGGACCTTTCTGGAGTCGCTCTATTTTGCGGTGGTCTCGCTGACCACCGTCGGGTACGGGGACTACGTTCCGACCAAGCTCCCGACGATATGGTTTTGCATCTTTTGGTTGCCCTTTAGCATTGGGTTCATGTCCATGTATCTGAGCCACATTGCCACCTTCTACATCCGCCTGAGCGACCGGAACATCCGGAGGATCGAGCGGCGGCTGAGGAGGCGGCTGCAAAAGGCCAAGGAACTGGCGGAGGAGGAACGGGCCGAAATTCTCCGCCGTGCCTACCGGGGACAGGAGGCGGAAATCGAGATTGTTGCGGGCAACGACGACGGCGACGGGAGCGATCCGGTGTGGCTGGGGAAGCACGTGGAACGCGGCAGCGAACTGGACGACAGCATGGAGCACGCCACGATTCCGATGCACCACGCCCGGAGCGTCATGCACCGCAAGAAGCAAGAGGGATTCAACATGCTGCCGACGAGCGACGACGGTGCCAACTCGGACGACGAGACGGTTCTGGTCGGGGTGGCCACCTCGGAAAACGCCGGGATGGGAGAGGTGAGCCTCGGCAACACGGGGTACCGGAGGAGGCAGCGGATCATCGAAAACTGCCGGGTGGCCACCCGGTTCGCGGAAACCGCCGACGACAAACCGAGCGAACGGAACGGAGCGGTCGACGACCAAGGCAGCAGCAACAACACCGACCGAACCATGAAATCGATGAGGGACGTCATCCGCGCGGTGCGAAACACCATGAACGCAGAGAACTACGGCACCGGCCTCAACCCCGTGAATCCCGGAGACGCAAACGCCTCCAAATTCATGTCGATGCAGTCCACCCAGAACATGATCGACTATTCCATATTCCGGAGGAAGAAGCAATCCAAAAAACCCTCCTTTGCCCTCCGCGTCTTGGTCCAGGAGCGCTTTGCCAAGATCATCGCCATCGAGGTGGCCGGCTACCACTCCTCCATCGAAATCAAGGAGCACACCCTGTCGGTCACCATCGACTCCATGTCCGCCACGGCCGAGAAGTGGTCCGTCCCGCGCCGGGCCCGGAAGGCCTTCCGGGCGGTCTCCTTCGAGGTCCTGTATTTCGTCGGGGAGCACGGCCTCATCACCCGGGGGGCCGACGCCCTCTACGAGCTGACCCCCTTTGAGTTCCACGGCCTCTTCAGCGCCCTCGTGGCGGCCATGGGGGACGCCGACACGATGGAGGGATGGCTGGCCAAGACCGACACCCTCGCCCTGGTCGACCTGCAGAAGGGCGTCCTCCACCGGTCGGCCCCCGAGGAGGAAGGATCCGCCCGGCAGCGGATCTTTTCCTTCGACTGACCGACTGACGGTTTCGTTCCGACCGCGTGTGAAACAGAAACAACAGACACGGCGGCGTGGCCGAACGGAACGCGACGCGGTGCGGCGGGACCGGCCGGCCGGCAGGCAGGCACACCAACGAATACAGTAGAATAAACAAACCACCGAAACCGTACTAGCACCGGAACGACGCTCGGGCGACAGACCAATGGTTCGTTTTGTTTTGTTTTCGTTTTGTTTTCGTTTGCATCGCTGTGACAAAGTACAGTTCGTACCGTAGTAGCTAGTTTTCGCCACTCGTTTKGTGAGCGAATGCCTGGATTGCTTGCCAGCCAGCCAGCCAACACCTCGCCCCGGTGCTCGAGGTCGTAGTACCAAAAAGGAAGGTTTCACTCAACGGGCGGTTGGTTGCCTTGCCACCCACGCGGATTGCGATCGATGCCCGAGCACAACGGCAGCCGCCGCAACGGCCGCTGTTTGTGTGTGTGTGTGCGTGCCTGGGCTTGGTTTCCAATGCAGTGCGCAATACAATACAATGCAATACAAGCACAATGCAATACAATGCCAGCGAAACAAAAGAAGAATTGGCCTACGGTAGCACTGCCGACAAGCCACTGACCGAGAAGAGCGCCATCGGCAGGGCCGCGGCCAGCAAGAATGCTTCCGTCCCAAGGAACAACAACAACAACAACAACAACAACAACAACACGAGCGAAACTAGTAGTAGCAAGACGTCACCAGCAGATAAGACTAGATACGCGATGAACCTGGTCGTGCTTCTTGCCCAGGCCTTCCTTTCCAAAACCTAGACTGCTTGCAATGGTATGCTACGAACGTTTCCAAATCACAGGACCAGAAATCTGTACAGGGCACGTCACGTCACGTCAAATAAAAAAGAATTCTTATACCAAAGCAAAAGGCACACAAAGGCACCCGGCATCGAAATCCACACGGATCGTTCCTTCGTCGTCTTCCACACCGCCCAAGAATCGCATCGTGCATGCGTTCGATGGACGGGTCCGTCTGCCGGGACCCAAGCCGGTGTGGCATCGCGTCGCGTCGCATCGCTACGGCTTGACGGGGCGGTCGCGCATCAGGGCGTCGTGGAGCAGGACCAGGCCTTCGCCTCCCAGAATCGCCGCCATCGTCCAGAAGGAAGCCCCGGCGGCCTTGGCCTTCTCCTCCTCCTCCCCGCTCACGAGGAGAATCGAGCCCGCCACCTGCGATGCCCCCAGGGCCAGAAACAGGTTTTGCCTCAAAAAGGTCCCCTTGTGCGCGTGGGTGAAGAGAACCGCGAGTTTCGCGGCCGCAAGGACCAAGAGATTCACGCCCGACAGTTTGGAGTAGGCCTTCTGGCCCGGAACGAGCTCGTCCGGATTTTTGGTTCCCCAGAAGTAGGCCTGGAGGTCGTGCTCTTTTGGGAGGAACGGAATCTTGGCACCCGGGGCAAAGAGGTTCCGGAGGCCCAGCACCAACAAGGTGGTCGAGGCAGCACCAGAAATGATCTTGACGTGCGGGGGCGGTGTCATGGTTGTCTTTTTTCTTCAGTCGAACGAAAAGCAAAAAAAGTACCGTAGTATCGATTATTAGCGGGTAATCCGGAGAGCACAGAGTCCGCTGCTTCAAGGATATTTGTTGTGAACAATGAACGCTGTGACTTACGGTGTCAGCCTATCTCGTTCACAAGACGGTACATAACTCCAGAGTCGTATTTTAAGGTCCGAACACGAACCCCTAGTCCGTAGAAGCACTGCTATTTTCAAACGTCTTTCGAATATGTTTGAGTTTCGTATCTTCCGTCATCGATTGAAAAATCATATCGTACGGTACGAGTTTCTCGTACGCACGGGGTTACATAATTGTGGGGTCATTCCACAAGCACGAGAAGTACGAAGCAATTACATTGCTGTAGTGAATGCGTAGTACTTCCTTCACTGTAACTGAGGGGTCATATTAATCTACCGTTACGAGTACCCCCCGCTTTCAGCCAGGGGTCATAATTATGATGTTTGTCACCCCTGTGAGGCTAAATCCCGAGTAGCTAGTGAATAACTCACTCCTCAATTGTAAACCTCTCTGGTTGGTATGCATGGTGTACATGCCAGATTTTGTTGTGTCACCGTCGTCACAAAAGGTGTCACACTGTCCCTCGCATGCGTCTATTTCCATCAACAGTATCTCCTCTGCAAGTAAGTGTACTTCCTCAGTATGAACCGTACTACGTACTTCAGTACAATTAATACCGGAAGAACATCTCACGACAATTTGACAGCTAGTTGATACACGAAAACCCTCAAACTACAGACAGTAATAGTGACGGAAAAGTTGAGAAGACAAGACAACATCACAAAATACGAATTGATTCAATGACAACACCAGCACCAGCAGTAATCCCTCTTCGCCCCGAGGAAGTCCCAAAGGACATGGTTTGCGCCATTTGCCTTTCTATACCTTTGGAGCCTTTTCTCTTGAGACAGTGTTCGCATGTGTTTTGCAATGGTTGTATTACGGAAAGTCTCTCGCGCAACCCGCATGGCTATGGAATTCGCAATTACTGCCCGGTGTGTCGGGAGTATTGCGCAAGAGACGACATCTGCAGATTGTCGGAGGCAAACCCACTTGCCCATCGAATCTGGTCGAACATTGCGGTGAAATGCGACCACCACGAAACCAGCGGTTGTAGCTGGACTGGGTCTCTCTCAGACTACCAGAACCATAAATCAAACCAGTGCGTCGCTCGATCTTCCCGGGGGCAGCAACGCAGGAGGAGAAGTGATAGCGACCAAGAGATTTTCGACGATTTGAAAGAACAAGTCGAGCAGCTGAGCAATTCGAAAGAAACGCTTCAACAAGAGCTAGGTACAATGCGTGTGTCCAATATAGAGCTGACAGAAAAAGAGCGGGCGCTACGGCAGGAAAATGTTCGTATGAGAAACAACTGGGCCACTATGGAAGCTGAATTTAATCAATTGAAAAACATGGTACAAAGAATGGGCTCTTTGGGAATTGAGCAGCTAAGGTACAACGGAAGGGGAGGGTACTCTTACGACCGTGACTCGGTTGTTTCTCTATCAAAATTCATCTGCCAAAACTTGGAATGCAAACCAGCGGGCGTCTTGTGTTTTGACACTTCAAATGTGCATTGTCGTTTTAGAACAGAGCACCAACAGTTGCCACGGCACCGGCTGCAGTAGCAACGGCACTCCATCCCGGCAAAACACCAGGGGAAGTAGTCGCATCAGCACTKCCACCCTCGGCACCAATGGAAATCTTAGTYRCAAACTTGTGCTCTTCATTATCTGCCTTAAGGCGACGTTCTCCAACAAGTGAGAAGGTCTTCTTCAACTTGCGTCYGYCAGCTCCAGKTGCATATKYGGCCAGTTCCACATCACCGCTGCAASTAAAATATKGATCACCAYTKTYGTWTKYTTSWGGGTYGKTGAAGTATRCGTCAACGACAAYACTAGAGAATTGGAAATCATGAGTATCACGACGCTCCATCGTAGTCAGRAAGTCAGTGTTACCATCAGCACCAATGAGGGTTCGACCCTTGCATACCACGTTGCTGAGGCCTTCAATTTGCATATTATCGTCAGGAGAATAAACACACACAGTGAATGGTTGTCCAAGCTTGTATCTAGTGTCAACACCGCACAGATCTGCAGTAATGTCATAGCCTGTATTCAATTCTTTCTCAGTCTCCACGACCGATACCGAGGTATCTCCATCCAAATTGACATCAACTTCGAATGATCCAAAATTCCCTGAAACCGTATGAGTGAAGCTTATTTTATGATTAACAGAATTGATTCGGGTCTGAGATTCAGTTTCCACCACAGACACTTCGATACAGAATTGAGTTTTCGGGGCTTCAGGACCATCGCTATTTGCATCGTAGATTTGACTATTTTCCACATCGTGGACATAAAAAGAAACCTCCCCTGTCCATCGATAAATCAAGGGCAATGCAACAGTTAGCAAAGACAGACAAAGACTACTAAACTTGAAAAACTTGGTTCGTTACCATCAGAACACAAGCAACACTTACGGATATCACCTGCACCGTCAGAACCTGGTAGGCACACTTGTTCACCAGAATTTACATAGGCAACATCTTCACGACCTGAAACGCTGGTGTAAAATTGATCTTCTGTTGCACCATCAGAATCCAAAGGATGTACAAGATAAAAACTGCAACTGCCAGTAAGTGTAGTGACAATAGCAGGTACAATAAGATCGCCGGTGCAACTCCCATCATCCGCAACTGCAAATGCACGGGATTGTGCTGCGGTGCCTTCGGGGAGGTCGAGCTCAAACAGAACTGTCCCTGCAATTGACGATCCTTCTAGTTCACCAACCATAACAGTAGGTCCATCCGTGTTAAGGGGTGGTTCTACGGTAGCTGGACTGTGTACAGTGCTTCGGATCTCCCACGATCCGAGGGGTTCGGGGGGTTCGACAATGGGATTACATTCATCATTACACCAATACTCAAGGCTGGGATCCCAAKCATTTGGTTGAGAAGTAGTAAAACCTGGCATTGAACAAGCACTCCTCCAAAACATGTTGAGGGCAAGACTAATGCCCTGTTGGTTAACATTGTCTTGGTTTGCATTGTCCTCCACGGGTCGGGTCCGCAGATGCATAAAATTAGTGACGCATTGATCGAATGGGGTTTCCAAAAACATACCGTGAGCAGATCCCCATATATCTTCCGTCCCCACGCTTGTAGTAACCCAAGTATGGATTGGTTGATTGAATGGTGTAGTATGAAACTGTTCCCGAAAAGATTGGACCCTAGCTGTATTCCAACTATGGAGTGGTTGGTNTTTTTGTTTTGACACTTCAAATGTGCATTGTCGTTTTAGAACAGAGCACCAACAGTTGCCACGGCACCGGCTGCAGTAGCAACGGCACTCCATCCCGGCAAAACACCAGGGGAAGTAGTCGCATCAGCACTTCCACCCTCGGCACCAATGGAAATCTTAGTTGCAAACTTGTGCTCTTCATTATCTGCCTTAAGGCGACGTTCTCCAACAAGTGAGAAGGTCTTCTTCAACTTGCGTCTGCCAGCTCCAGGTGCATATTCGGCCAGTTCCACATCACCGCTGCAAGTAAAATATGGATCACCACTGTTGTTTTCTTCTGGGTTGTTGAAGTATACGTCAACGACAACACTAGAGAATTGGAAATCATGAGTATCACGACGCTCCATCGTAGTCAGAAAGTCAGTGTTACCATCAGCACCAATGAGGGTTCGACCCTTGCATACCACGTTGCTGAGGCCTTCAATTTGCATATTATCGTCAGGAGAATAAACACACACAGTGAATGGTTGTCCAAGCTTGTATCTAGTGTCAACACCGCACAGATCTGCAGTAATGTCATAGCCTGTATTCAATTCTTTCTCAGTCTCCACGACCGATACCGAGGTATCTCCATCCAAATTGACATCAACTTCGAATGATCCAAAATTCCCTGAAACCGTATGAGTGAAGCTTATTTTATGATTAACAGAATTGATTCGGGTCTGAGATTCAGTTTCCACCACAGACACTTCGATACAGAATTGAGTTTTCGGGGCTTCAGGACCATCGCTATTTGCATCGTAGATTTGACTATTTTCCACATCGTGGACATAAAAAGAAACCTCCCCTGTCCATCGATAAATCAAGGGCAATGCAACAGTTAGCAAAGACAGACAAAGACTACTAAACTTGAAAAACTTGGTTCGTTACCATCAGAACACAAGCAACACTTACGGATATCACCTGCACCGTCAGAACCTGGTAGGCACACTTGTTCACCAGAATTTACATAGGCAACATCTTCACGACCTGAAACGCTGGTGTAAAATTGATCTTCTGTTGCACCATCAGAATCCAAAGGATGTACAAGATAAAAACTGCAACTGCCAGTAAGTGTAGTGACAATAGCAGGTACAATAAGATCGCCGGTGCAACTCCCATCATCCGCAACTGCAAATGCACGGG